>CAUYQV010058016.1:0-23230 GCA_963574575.1 Galagoides demidoff
GGGATAGAGTCCTTGACTGTTTTTTCAACTTGGCTGTTGTTGGTATATATAAAGGCTACAGATTTATGAGTGTTGATTTTGTATCCCGATACGGCACTGTATTCCTTGACCACTTCTAAGAGTTTTTTAGTTGAGTCCCTGATGTTTTCCAGATATACAATCATCCATTCTTGAGAAGAATATGTTCCAGCTCCATCCATGTAAACATGAAAGAGGTAAAGTCTCCATCTTTCTTTAAGGCTGCATAACATTCAATGGTATACATATACCACAATTTATTGATCTGTTCATGGGTCAATGGGCAGTTGGGCTTCTTCCATGATTTAGCAATTATGAATTGGGCTTCAATAAACATTTTAGTGAAAATATCTTTGTTATAAAGTGATTTTTGGTCTTCTAGATATATACTTAGTAGAGGAATTGAAGGATCGAATGGCAGGTCTATTTTTAGATCCCTAAGTGAACTCCAAACGTTTTTCCAAAAGGAACGTATTAGTTTACATTCCTACCAGCAGTATAGAAGTGTTCCCTTTTCTCCACATCCATGCCAACATCTATGGTTTGGGGATTTTGTGATGTGGGCTAATCTTACTGGAGTTAGATGATGTCTCAAAGTGGTTTTGATTTGCACTTCTCTGATGATTAAGGATGATGAGCATTTTTTCATGTGTCCATAGGCTGTGTGCCTGTCTTCTTCAGAGAAGTTTCTGTCCAAGCCCCTTGTCCACCCTGAGATGAGATCACTTGTTCTTTACTTGCTAATACATTTGAGTTCTCTGTGGATTCTGGTTATAAAACCTTTGTCAGGGACATAACCTGCAAATATCTTCTCCCATTCTGAGGGCCATCTGCTTGCTTTACTTACTGTGTTCTTGGCTGTGCAAAAGCTTTTTAGTTTGATCAGGTCACAGTAATGTATTTGGGGTATTGCTTCAATTGCCCAGGCAGACTTCCTCATAAAATATTCACCCAGACTGATTTCTTCAAGTGTTTTCCCTGCACTTTCTTCTAGCATTTTTATAGTTTCATGTCTTAAGTTTAAATCTTTAATCCAGTGAGAGTATATCATACTGGTGAAAGGTGTGGATCCAGTTTCAGTCTTCTACAGGTCACCAGCCAGTTTACCCAGCACCATTTGTTAAATAGAGAGTCTTTTCCCTTGTCAAAGATCGAATAATGGTAAGCAGCTGGTTTCATCTCTTGGTTCTTTATTCTGTTCCATATATCTACCTCTTTGTTTTTGTGCTAGTACCATGCTGTTTTGATCACTATCGATTTATAGTATAGGCTGAGTTCTGGTAGCATGATTCCTCCTGATTTGTTTTTATTTCTGAGTAATGTCTTGTCTATTAAAGGTTTTTCCTGATTTCATGTAAAACAAAGTGTTATTTTTTCGAGATCTTTAAAGTATGACATTGATGTCTTAATAGGTATTGCATTAAAATTGTATATTGCTTTGGGTAGTATAGACATTTTAACAATGTTGATTCCTCCCAGCCATGAGCATGGTATGTTTTTCCATTTGTTAACATCTTCAGCTATTTCTTTTCCTAGAGTTTCATAGTTCTTTTTATAGAGATCTTTCATGTCCTTTGTTAGGTAAACTCCCAAATATTTCATCTTCTTTGGCACTACTGTAAAAGGAATAGAGTCCTTGACTTTTTTCAGCTTAACTATTGTTGGTATATATAATGGCTACAGATTTATGAGTATTGATTTTGCAACCTGAAACGCTGCTGTATTCCTTGATAACTTCTAAGAGTTTTAGAGTAGAATCCCTGGTGTTTTCCAGAAATACAATCATATCATCTGCAAAGAGTAAGAGTTTGATCTCCCCTGACCCTATATGAATACCCTTGATCACCTTTTCTTGCCTGATTGTGATGGCTAAGACTTTCATTACAATGTTAAAAAGCAGTGGAAACAATGGACAACCTTGCCTGGTTCCTGATCTGAGTGGAAATGATTTCAATTTAACTCCATTCAATTCAATATTGGCTGTAGGTTTGCTGTAGATGGCCTCTATCAGTGTAAGAAATGTCCCTTCTATACCCATTTTCTTAAGTGTTCTGATCATGAAAGGATCCTGGATATTATCAAAAGTTTTTTCTGCATCAATTGAGAGAATCATATGGTCTTTGTTTTTTATTTTGTTTATGTGATAAATTACATTTATAGATTTACATATATTGAACCAGCCTTGATTTTTTTTTTTTTTTTGAGACAGAGTATCACTACGTTGCCTTTGGTAGAGTGCTGTGGAGTCACAGCTCACAGCAACCTCAAACTCTTGGGCCTAAGCAATTCTCTTGCCTCAGCCTCCCAAGTAGCTGGGAGGTACAGACACCTGCCACAACACCTGGCTATTTTTTGTTGCAGTTGTCATTGTTAATTAGCAGGCTCAGGTTGGGCTTGAACCTGCCAGCCTTGGTGCATAGGCTGACACCCTACTCACTGAGCTATGGGTGCAGAACCAGAGACAAAATATGTTTTGGTAAATAAGTTTAAGAGTTGAAAATGGCTCGGCACCTATGGCTCAAGCGGCTAAGGCACCAGCCACATACACCTAAGGTGGCGGGTTTGAATCCAGCCCCGGCCCGCCAAACAACAATGACAGCTGCAACCAAAAAAAATAGCTGGGTGTTGTGGCAGGTGCCTGTGGTCCCAGGTACTTGGGAGGTAGAGGCAGGAGACTCACCTGAGCCCAGGAGTTGGAGGTTGCTATGAGCTGTGATGCCAGGGCACTTTACCGAAGGGGACAGCTTGAGGCTGTGGCTTAAAAAAAAAAAAAAAAGAGTTGAAAATAAAGATGAATCTTAATTTGATTCTTGAATGACAAGGATCAAATAAAGACCGTGCCATTCCAGGGATGTTAAATTTAGTTCTTTTGTAAATAGAAGGTTAGGATTTTATCTGTTTGAAGCAGTTTTCTTCCTCTTATACATAAAAGATCCAAAAATATTTTGAGTCCTTCATTGTCATAAAACTATTTCTACAGTTTTATTGGTTAATTCTATTTAAGGACAAAGCCGCTTTTGCCATAATTTTAATATATTTCATTAAATATATTGACATTTAAATGTGTCTATACCTTTTGAACAACACATCTGAATTATGACACATGTACTTAATTTTTAGAATATTTTATATGGCTACACAGGCAAGGTTATTTCTAGTGATTCATTTTATCTTATGGAATTCAGTTCTGATTGTTCCTAGGCATAAATTTTCACTCAAATAGTCTGAGGCTAGAGCTAACTCCTAATTATTCAGGAATTGATTTTCCAGGTTATGGATTATTCCCATCCTTTGGCCTAATGCCTCATCTCTCTTAATGACTGCTTTCCAGTTACCTTTCTGCCCAATAATCCATCCATCTGATCATTCATTCTACCATATTTACAATATACATACTGTAAATACATTGGCACTCAGCATAGATTCTTTCCTTTATCATACTTCTTTCATCAAGGCAAAGGCATTACATAAGTAATTATACAAACAGTCATTTAATAACCATTGAGATAGATGAGGCAGAGTGCTCTTAATAGGAAGAACCGACTTACCTAGGAGAGATGTGGAGACGGGGTCAGGAAAGTATTCTAGTAGACTGGTATTATGATTTCTACCTGAAAGATGCTAGGAGTTGGCCCTAGCATAACAGGGCCGACAGGATAACAGGGTAGTGGAAGAGCATTTTTGGCCAAGGGATCAAGATGTACCCAGGTTCAGAAATGGAAAGGGTTTTAATATTTACTGTAGAGAAAATGTAAGAATTGAGAGGTGGCTGGAAGTAAAGCTAAGAATCTTGGTAGTAGCCTGGTGCTCATACCACCTACCACAGGGACAGGGAATGATGGTGACTTTGAGTGGCAGTTGGTTGTGTTTCCTGCAGCAGCTCTTTCAAAAAGTTTGGAGAAGGGGAATGGGGAAGAATGGGGACAACCTTTCATAAGGGCTGTGTTAATCATTTGGAACATTTACTTCCAAATGCAATATAATTTCAACCCTCCCATATAATTCTCCCTCCGCCCCCCCATACTGCCACTGTCTCTTGAGAATGTTTCTGTTAGAGGAAATACGAAGAAGATGGCTTTGAACAGCAAGCTCTAGGAATACTTGTACGTGGGTTGAGATGGTCTCTACTGCCTTCACTTGCACCTCTCAGCACCTCTCTGCTCTCTCTTAGTGCCCACCTGCTTTGCAGTACTCAGAGCTCTAAGGCTGTTAGAGCCTCCTCATTCTCTTCCATTAATACTCTCTGCAATCCCACTATGTCATCTTCTTACTTTCAACTGGTTGATAATAGCTTGAGGCAACAACTATCAAACCCCGTTCATTTCCAGGACATGCTTAATGGGTGGTGTTTGAATGAATGATTTATACTCATGGAGCTCTGCTCAGATATTTTTCTTCCGGATGTAACATAAGTAATGTAAGCTTAATATTAAGGTCAGTGTCCTGTGCACTCAGTCCCCTGCTTTCTACCCCAGCTTTACAGAATTTCCACAAGTCTCTACAAACATTGAAAGGCAAATACCCTTCTACGTGAAATTCTGTTTTTAAGAAATCATCCTTCAGAAATGCTTCTACATGTGCCTAAAGACATATATGCTGGACTATTAATTGCAATGATTTTTTATAATAGTAACAATCAAAAACAAATGAAATGTCCATCAAGAGAGAACTGAATACATTTTAAAAGAATTCATCTAACTATCCAAATTAATAGAAAAAGTTTTAGAGGCTACGTACTAATCTCTTAATGATGACTACCTCTGAAACTGCCTGTGGGTTTAGGGTGAAGGGATGGCAAAGGGGTCTTTCATACTTCATTCCATACATTCCTATATTATTTGATTTTTTTTCTGTAAGTATACATTATTTTATAATGAAGGTCAATAAAAGATTTCTTTGTCCCCCTAATATGATAGCATTTTAGGCATTGAGATAAGCCTATTATCTCATGAGAAATATATTCAGAGTAAGGGCCCTTGCTGGCCCCACTAGCTTTATCTTATGAGGTGTCCACCTGCTTCCTCCATGTGTAAGGTTGGCCCTGGCCATCTACGTGCTACGCAGACACAGAGATTGGATGGCAGTGAAACAGCCTTGAGACCTTCATTTTCAGTGTTAAGATTAGGGCTTCCTGGACAAATAATGACCCTATCTAGTGGCCTTGCCCTGCCTCCATTTGTGAGAGGTGAGCCCATGCTTCTATGGTGCTTACCACTGAAAGGCAGATGGACAAGATTTCAGGTTCATTGAACTGTGTGAAACTTGGCCAGTGACCGTGGACAAAAGGTTCACAGAGTCAACTTGGTTAATTGGGATGAGGCTAATTCTAGGTAGACCAGCTCAGCCTTAATATTTTCTTGGAAGAGAAGAATTTCTTATTAAACAAACATGATTTATATCAGCTTTACATGGGTCAGGGGGAATTTATTTGAGGAGGAGCAGGATAGCTTTCCTGGAGGACTGTGGACTGTGAACCCCTTTGTCTACCTTCTTCAACACTCAGTAACCTTCTCAAAGGCGGAAACTGCCTTATTCACCTTCCTGTCTCTAGCCCTGGGCTTGACATCAGACAGCTGCAGTAAGAATGGAACACCTGGCACTAGCTGAAATCATCTACTCTAATTTACCCTAGTCCAGATCGAAAATGTGGTTAAAATAATTTTAATGATCTGGCCAATGTGATAAAGCTGAAGCAGTGTATGCTTTGCTGTGTGTCAGACACAGATGCTCATCCTTCATGCTTACTAGTTATATGTCATTGGTCAAATAAAATCCTACGAGATTCAGTGTGCTCAGATACAAGGTAAGGACATCAGTTCCATCTCCCAGAGTTGAGATTACTCTCAGAGATTATGTGTGTAAAGGACCTGAGACCTGCTGGAGGCTCAATAAATGGAAATTGTTGTGAGGCAGTGAGTGGTGGGGTGGCCAGACATCACAAGTTACTGCAAAATTACAAATAACTTCCCTTGAGTTCCTAGAGCAGGGCTCAACATTCCTCTATCCTCCATCACCATGTCCTGTAGAGTGCCACTCTATTTAAATCAGTCACTGTGATTTGCTGCTGAAATGTCGTTTGGTGGCAGGGCATACACAGTCACGTGGAAGAGGTAGGCCTGGTGTGGCTGGGTGACAAACCCTCAGAGATGACAAAATGGCACCTTGAAGTAATTCTTTACATCCAGGGTGTGAACTTCCATTACGAACATCCCCCTGTCTGCCAGGGCTTCGGATCTCCAAGGACCTGGGACTAATTTCAATTTCATAAACATCTGTATTGAGAGTGACCTTTTGATGCAATACAAACATTAAAGGAGATCAGAGGACCAAATCCTTAGAACGGCTACATTCTAAAATCCCTATTCTTTAAAATGGCAAAGCTGCTGGAATTTTGCCAAGAGAACCCCCCTGAAGCAAGGGGCATGAATAAATAATAATTATGGGCATCTCTTCTTTCTTTCTTTGAGCTTTTAGGAGCAGACAGCACCCTTGATTATAATAGATTTTACATTTGTTTTGGCTTTAAAAGTTATTTTGTTCCTCCCTGTCTACTCATTTTCAACTTTTTTCCTTTCATGAATTATCTATATCCTTTATCTTTTTGTGCCACTATTGCTCTTAATTTCCCCATTTCTGTCTCTGTTATTGTTCAAATATTTCCCGTTGGTCTTGAGTTAATTTTCATTCCATTTTTCAGGGTATTCGATAGTTCCTTAGTTATCAAACTCCTTCGCGTTTGTTTTGCTGCAAGAACCTTCCTTGTTTAAACCCTTGTTTTTCTGATGCCACAGACACTTTCCATCCCTTATTCACCTCTTCCCCTTCCTTTTTTTAAATTCCTATTTTCACATTTTCTTTTTGAGGTAAAATGATATAGTTTGAGTTGAAGTGAGCTTACGGGTAAAGTGCTTGTAGGTTGTCTCTTCTGTCGAGTTGAAGATGTCAATCTCCCACCCATAAAAGTTGTGTATGTTTGAATATTAAAGGTGTAACAAGCCTCAGGAGCCAAGGGGCCCTATAAATGTCAGAACGTAAAACTATTTCAGGGTGGTCTGAATTGCCTGTGTGTGGCTTCACGACTATGGGTTTCCCCTGTGTTTGTGACTCTTACTTGGAAAATAGAGGATTGACCATCTAACTCTCCGTGTTCTCCTTGGTATTTTAAAAATAAATAACTTTGCATAATTTTATTAATATCTTGGTAAAATTGCCATTGCTGTTCTTTACCTTTGAGAGTTGAAATACCAGTTTTGTCCACCAAAATTGAAGTCGATTTTTGTCTTCAGACAGCTTCTAAGCAGGAAGAATGCCCTGGGAGAAGCCAGTGGTTGCTGCTTTACTCCAGATGAACCTGGGGTTCTGTGGATCCCTCTACCTGCCAGGCAGGTTGCAGCTTAGTGGTGGTACCAAGCCCCGCCAGTGCCAGTGTGGTGCACAACTAACTTGTGTTGTTCAGTGGGAGGACCTTTTCTGGCAGACGGCATGTTTCAGCAGAACATGGGCACACACACAACTGCACATATGACCCACCCCACCCTCCACCCCACACACCTGTGGGTAAGTGGTCACTGAACTTATCTGTAGTGGTCTCTGCACTCCTCACAATTATCACTAACTGCTGCCCACTTAGGTGTGCTTCAGGCCTTATGCTGAGTGAATGAAAGGCTTTTTTTTTCTTAGCTAAGCATTTTAAAATTTCTACTCAACATACCAAGGCAACCATGAAGAACTAGGCACAAAGAATGTACGGAACAGGCTCGGCGCCCATGGTACAGTGCCGGCCACATACACCAAGGCTGGCAGGCTCAAACTCAGCCTGGGCCTGCTAAACAACAAGGACAAGTAGAACGACAACAAAAAAATAGCAGGGTGTTGTGGCGGGCACCTATAGTCCCAGCTACTCAGAAGGCTGAAGCAAGAGAATAGCTTAACCCCAAGAGTTTGAGGTTGTTGTGAACTGTGACCCTGTCTCAAAAAAAAAAAAAAAAAAAAAAAGAAAGAAAGAAAAGAAAAGAAATGTACAGAACAGCAAGGACATGCAAACCCAGAACCTGTAAATGTTAGCTGCTTAGTTAGTCCCCATCTGATGCCAGAGCCCCCTCTTCTGTGCAAGTCCCCAGGTAGCCCAGCCTTGCGTGACACCTGCCAGTGACTGGGAACTCACTATACTCCAGTTCCCACATGGTTTTCATCCACCAATTGTGTTTCCTAAACTTTTCCTTGGTAGCAGCTTATGTTTTCATCCTGAAGGTAACTCAGGAAAATGGAGACTCACATGGTTTTCATCCACCAATTGTGTTTCCTAAACTTTTCCTTGGTAGCAGCTTATGTTTTCATCCTGAAGATAACTCAGGAAAATGGAAAATGGAGAAGCTCTTTCAGCCCCTTTACTGCTGCTACTCCCTTCGTGTTCCCCTAGATCCCAAGTGTGGTGGAGATGAGGGGAAGGAAGAAGAAGTGGCCACCTGTGGCCTGTGCCAGTTCAGTGTGCTGGGGAAGAAAGGGTCCCTTGGGTGGGTTGGGGGCAGCCAGAAGGTCTCCTAGTACGAGGGCCTACTGTCCCCTTGGCACTGTGGAGCCACTACCCTCCCTATCTTGTTCTTTGCTCTGCGGAGAATTATAGAACATTCTCCTTCAGGCACCAGCTCAGCTCTTACATTTTACTTTCAGAATAGATTTAGCTAACAGCCCTTTTCATGCCATCTTCCAAGGGGTCTTATGGTGGTGAAATTTTCTTTTCTTTTCTTTTTTTTTTTTTTGAGATAGAGCCTCAAGCTGTCGTCCTGGGTAGAGTGCCATAGCATCACAGCTCACAGCAACCTCCAACTCCTGGGCTCAAGCAAATCTCTTGCCTCCACCTCCCAAGTAGCTGGGACCACAGGTGCCTGCCACAATGCCTGGCTGTTTTTTGGTTGCAGCCGTCATTGTTTGGTGGGCCTGGGCTGGATTCAAACCCACCACCTTAGGTGTATGTGGCTGGCGCCTTAGCTGCTTGAGCCACAGGCGCCAAGCAGTGAAATTTTCTTATATGTGATATCATGTATTCTCAATAGTACAAATAACTTCTTAATATATAATATTTATACAAAATCCATACTTATAAAGAAAATCTCTACAGCGTTTTTGAAATGACGGCAGAGTTGTTACAGTTTATAATTAGTAGTCCAAATGTTGGTGGAGAAGCAACATTGGCAAGATGGGGGTTACGCTCAATCCTGCTTCCTCTTCCTACCTCTCGAGACTGCCTATTTAGATAGCAAGTGGAAGAATCATTCTTAGAGTGCATTGAAATTTTATCTTCCTGGATTTCCCAGCATCTCTTACACACAGTGACTTTAATTCTTCCACAGCCCTTCAATTAATTGAAGACAATGCCTGAGTTCCTTGCTTCTTTCCATCTTTGGGCAAAACAATTTCAGTTGCTCTCATCCTTCCTTTTATGATATAATTTTGAGTCATTTTGCCTATCTGCTCTGTATATGTATTCTTTCTTTGACTATATACCTCCTTACAGAGTGTGACTCAGTTCAATACTTCAAGTGTTGCCTATTACAACACATCTTTCACTCTAGACACTGGGCAGACATGTGTGTGCCCATGCACACACACACATACACACACAAACACACGTATTAAACATGCTATCGCCAAAACTACATATAACACATTCTCCTATTTTACCCTCAAAAATAGAATTTGTTTGAAATATTCAAACCCAGGAGCTTACATCTCACTCTCCAGAATTTTGCTTTCCTAGACCCAGGTCATTATTTCAACCTAAGAAGTTTCTTTGGAATCCTAATTTATACTTCAAGAAACTAATTTTTTCTGTAAGACACAAATTTGACAGGTATGCCTTCTCAATCTTCATCTAAATCATTAAATATGATATTGAACAGGCCTGGGACCGATCCTATGGCACTGGAAACCTACCTAAGACTGGCATCAGCACACAGACTGTTCATTGCCTTTTGGATGTGGGGGTTTGATCTGTTAGTTTCATAACTAAGTCTTCTTTCATCTAGCCCTTATTACTTCATATTTCCACCAAGAATGTTATCTAAGACCATAGAAAATGTACTGCTCAAATATGAAACATCAGTCTGTGGTGTTCCTGAGGACAGGGAGTGTTAATCACCTTTGTATCCATAGAAACTGATTTATGGTCTGACACTCAATAGATGCTTAATAATTTATTATTCAGTAAATAGTATGAAAAAGACACCACTAGACTCTATGAAGAATTCAAATAAGTGTAAGACGGATTATTAGGAAGATAAACCTTATGCATGAATATTGAATGATTCAAGCTTTTATTTAAGTATCAACTAAGTGGAATAGGCAACACAGGGGGGAGAGAGGGAGGAGATACCACTTGGGAGTGATTAGAGAGTCAGGCTTTGAGGTGGAAGGAAATGTGAGGAAATGAAACTTGACCAACCTAAATTTCCCTTCCAGTTCTAAAAATTCTATTGTTCTAGACCAAAACAAACATCTAGGAATAAAAAAGGGAAGAAAATACTCCATGCAGGTGGGAAAAGAATGAGGAAAAAAATACATTGGTAGGCAAGCACAAGTCGTCAGGGGACCTCATGGTAAGTGATAATAGTGCTTGCTGATCTTCATTTGCTTGAAGGACCAGAGAAGAGATTTCTTCGTTGGTACCAAGAGCAGAGGAAGATTCTCTTAGTATCTACTTTTTTGAACATTGTTTAGGCCCTGATTACGTCTTTCTCATAAACACAACAGCAGGGAGGGTACATATATTCTGGGTCTTTTAAAGTGAATTATGGGTCTCCGAATTTCTAATCTGGGTAGAACTTAAGAGATCATTCCCACATCCTCATTTTAAAGATGGGGCGACTGAGAGAGAGAGAAGTTCTGCAGCTATTCCAGAGCACGCACTAGCTGCAGAGTCTGGAGTAGGCCCATGTCTTTGGAACTCTGATTCTTCTCAACTAAAACATGAGCCACTTTTGTGCATTTCTCAGAGTGGTTGTATTGACGTCTGGGTCACGAGTGGTGCAGTGGCAAAGAAATCCTCTTCCTGTGTATTACTATTGTGTATCAGCTCATCTAGGTGGAGTTCTACAGTCCTGAAACATTTTAGGGATTCAGAAAATGCTTCAGGAAGGAATTGAATGGAATGGGAGCTGGTCAGTGAGCCCATAGCAGAAGACAAATTAACAAATACATCTAGTCCTTGGGCCTTGAAATTGGAGAAGAGATTTAAAATGAAAGGACCATAGACTCCTTTTTACTTCATTCAGTTAAACAGTACCTCCTAGAGACAGTCAGTCGACCTTGTGTTCAATACAGTTAGGGAATCCCAGAAGGAAACAACCAGAGTGTCCTGAAATGGTTGCCAACATGAGACCTTGGAGGTATCAGCTCTGAGTCTGGCTCAGCTAGAAGGGCTGGGCTGACTCAAACCCAGTTTTAGAAAATGATTTCTGTTAGGAGTTCCGGAGACACCCTGCTTTTCTCAATCAGATCAGGGATGCCCTTTGCTCCTCTGTTGTCTTTAAGCCACTTTCCTTCATTGCAGTTCACGTACTTCCGAGACTCACACAGGAGCAGCCACGGTTTAAAAAGTGGCAGAATTCATCCCTGCAAATCCAAAATGTCTTAGTCATAAAAGATACTTGCATTTATTATATCAGAAATTTCTTACCTGGCTGATATTTTGACACTAGATTCTCGTTTTAAGCTGATAATAAAATAGATGATTGACATTCAACACATGAATTTTAGTTTTTTTTTTTTTTTAAATAAAAGGAATCTAAAATTTGTTTCGTCTACTTTTACTCGTGTCGACACACGCAGCTTCATTCCTGGTTCTTTGTTACCACCCACAGGCTAACCCTCAGACTGTAAAGCTGGGCTCTGTAATTAAAGGAAGACCTCCCTTCACTCCCAGATCCTGCAGTGGCTGGATGGAGCAGGCCCACCAGCTGCGGATTTGCTAACCCAGAGAGCGACTGTGATTGTGGGGCGCGGAATTTCTCCCAGTCATTCCCATCTTATTAATGCTTCAGTGTAGCATAAAGCTTCATTCATTATTCATAATAATCCAGTCAGAGGGCACTCGGAGACCTGATAAATTCTCACCTAAGTGACAACGGCTGACAGGGCCTAGGGTTTTATAGCCCTTCTCCTGCCATAGCAAGGAGCTGTGGGCAAAGGTCCAGAATGATCCTCCACTAATGACCGGTGTGATATACGAGCAGCTGCTGATTTCCTGACACCAAGGCTCCTCGGCTGAGGCTCCCACCTGCAAGCTGTGAGCTGGAGATGAATATCTGTCAGACTATAAAATGCAGGAGCAGACTGCAACATGCCGTATTCTCGGGCATTAACAGGTTAACTCTGAGAGCCCAAACAGAAGCATTCAGCCTGGGAAGAAAAGAAGAAAAACCAGCAGCTCAAATCCCATCACAGCATAGGTGTAAATATGGGGTTGTGTCAATGGGTTCAACTGATACAGGACCTCAGTTCCGCCAACTCTTTGTGGCATTCAGAGGACTGAATCATCATGATTTTTTTTTTTTTTTAGGATCTGGTAAATTGCTTTATAAAAATTAATAATCAGATTTGGGGGGAAATTAACTGCAATCTTTATAAAAATCTATGGGGTATTTTATTAGTGTTTAAAGCCATCGTTGCTATCATAGAACATGAAGGAAATGCTATTTTCTATTGTTCAAATCGTATCTGCTTTCTCAAAAGCACGTGAATTTTTCTCCCAAGGCTACAGACTTGATTAGTTGTAGCTGCAGGGAGGTGTTAGCATCCTCCCTTGGCTTTTTGTGTTACGAGTGCTGACCACCGTGAAGATGTTCTGAACTCACACATCTTTTCTTTTAATTTTATGTGTGCTTGTTTGGCTCTACTTAGCAATTTTAGAATTTCTGTAGATTGTTCTTGCCTTAGAAAAATGATGGAAGAAAGTCAACCACAGAAAGTGGTGATCCCAGGAAGCCCCTGTTCAATTCTGGTGGCTGTGCTGTCTCTCTCCATATATAGACATGTGTGTATACAGTAGCACTTCCATAGTTGACCACCTCCTTACATCGACCCCCTCCTTAAGTTGACCTAATGTTCCTAGACCAGGCAGGCACCACATGTACCTATCAGTGCAGTAGGCCCAGCTCCTTATGTTGGCCACCTCTGTATGTTGACCAGTTTGTTACTAGGTGGTCAACTTACAAAGGTCCCACTGTGTATAGGTCTGTGTATGTACACACGTTAATTTCCTTCACAGATTTCCATAAGATGGAAGTTTCTCTCCATATTTTTGGCCTCTTGCCCTACCTTCCTATTCATTTCTCCTTAAAGAAGAAAGAGTGAATTTGCTGATGAATTTGGGAGGAGCAAGTAAACATATATAACTCAGCCCTGCTTTCTTCTCTTCTGTGAGGCTGCCATTCTCAGAAAGCTGCCATCTGGTCTGGACTTCCACGAAGAAAGCTTTATAAGCCATGACACTGAGGGACACCTGCAAGGGGGCAGCTAAATTCTGCCTTGGGAAGCCCCTGAATGCCATAGCACTAAGCTATGCAGTCCAACTGAGTCACTGTCGGTCATAAAGCTTATGTTTTTGTTGTTCTTTATCCATTATTATTTTTTTTGAGATAGAGTCTCACTATGTCACCCTCAGTAGAGTGCTGTGGCATCACAGCTCACAGCAACCTCAAACTCTTGGGCTTAAGTGATTCTCTTGTCTCAGCCTCCCCAGGGAGCTGGGACTATCGGTACCCACCATAATGCCCAGCTATTTTTTTGTTGCAGTTGTCATTGTTGTTTAGCTGGCCTGGGCTGGGGTCGAACCTGCCGGCCTTGGTGTATGTGGCTGACACTGTAACCACTGTGCTATGGGCACCAAGCCCTTTGTTTGTTACTTTTTGTCTACCACTGAGCTGATTTAGAATTGAAGTGAGGAATATGGTAGTATTTTATGATTCTCCTTAAAACACCAACAGCATCTTGTAAAATAATGACAATTTAGGAGAGAATTAGTGAAGTATAGGGAAGACTATACTGCAGTAGAACCTCTGTAAGTTGACCACCCAAGGGACTGTAACAAACTGGTCAATATGGGGAGGTGGTCAACATAAGGAATGAGGCCTGATGTGAAGATGTTGTGCATGTTTGGTCTATGCAAATTAGTTCAACTTAAGGAGGTTGTGGGGAGGCGGTCAACTCTGGAGGTTCTGTTGTATGTGGGACATAATTTTGCCTGCGGTTGATAATCTAAAATTGCCACCATAGAGCATCTTCTTCATAGATATTAGAAGACATGTGCACTCAGATTTAGATATAGGCGAGTGGTACTTACCAGGAAAGCAACTGAACTTCAAAGAAATGTTCTCACCGTAGGGAAAATAGAAATTTTGAAACTGAAATCTATTTCTAGTCCTCTGTGTAGCTTTCTGAATGCCATTGTTTTCTACCTGTCTATAACCTTTCAGCGTTAGGAACAGCTTCTATTATATTCTTGAATCTAGTGGTATAGTCAGGGTTTATTTTCTGGTTACTTTTGTACTGTATTTTATTTGGAAATAAGAACTCACATGAAAAACACCCAAGGGGCCACAACAATAACAACTAAATAGTTGAAATTGCTTTGAATTCAAGTGTCAAGCAAGATATTTCTTTCTTTCCTGTGGGTAGCATACTGCTAGGTGCACAGAAAACCTCTTAAACATTGGTCAATATGCAGAGGATCATCTATATCTCAGCTCTTTTTCTCTTTGCTCATGGAAGTTTATTTTATTTTAATTGTTTTGAGATAGAGTCCCACTCTGTCACCCTTGATATAGTGTCGTGGCATCATCACAGCTCACAGCAATCTTGAAATACTTGGACTCAAGAAATCCTGCTATCTCAGCTTCCCAAGTAGCTAGGAGTATAGGCACTCACTACAACGCCCAGCTAATTTTTCTATTTTCAGTAGAGATAGATGTTCCCAAACTTCTGAGCTCAAGGAGTCTACTCACTTCAACCTTCCAGAGTGCTAGGATTACAGGTACGAGCCAGTAACCCCAGCCTTCTCATGGAAGTTTAAAAAAAACAACTGTCCACTATCAATTTCTGTGCTCCTCTTGATTTCAATAAGTGATGAAATGGGATCTATTTCTTTTCTCCACAAATCTGGGATAGCCTTGTAACTTGTTTCAGCCATAGAATGTGGCAAAGGTAAGGCTGTGCCATTTCTGGGACTAGCCTTAAAGCAGACTGGAAGCTTTCACCTTGTTCCTCCTAGAGGCCATTCATGTAAAGCCTCTGAGACCACCACACTGTGAGGGAACTCAAGCTAGCCATGGGGAGAGAGAGGTCACATGAGGAAGCACTGAGGCATCAACCAGGCAAAGGAGGCCTCTTGGACTTTCCAACCCAGTCACTGACCAGCTGAATGCAACTGAGGGGGTAATTTGCTAAGTCAACCCACAGAGTTAATAATCATTATTATTTTAATCTACTGGATTATGGGATAGTTTTTAAAAGAAAAGAGATAACCAGAGCACTGCCTAACTTATGCCTGCTCTGTCTTTAAAGCCTAATTCTATGTGGTATGCAAAACATTCCTATGATCGGTCCAGATGGAGGAATATCTTACTCTATTGAAACGCACTGGAAATGCATCACACTTACTGTTAATGTCCTTTACCTGACATTATTTTCTACAAAGCCTAGTAGTCTTCCTATGTGTTCAAGTCCATTGTCTGGGCTAAACACTTGTTAAAGACAAGGCATATTTGCTTTTCCTCTTTCTGTCCCTTTTAAAACACAACTGGGAGTTTGTATATTGCAAGTACTCAGTAAATATTATTATCAATCATTGATTAATGGGAGTCTTCTAGAATATTTTATCTAGAAGTGATTTTAATTAATAATTTATCACAATTACTGATGAGATATTCAGAACAAGCATTTTGACCACATCATTTTTCCTCCAAACTTCTAAAATATGAATACATTAAAATAAAAATAGTCTTAAGTATACTCAGATTTTAAATTCAATACCTACCTGTCCCTAAGAATTTTTAGAGATTTCATCTGAAAGTTTTATTTCTGCTTGCTTTATTTCTTTTTTTATAACAAACAAACAAAAAAGGACACAACTATGTACTCTAGAGAGAGAAAGGACAACTTAGGTTTAAGGGAGAATACTTGACAAGGGTGTTTTACTGCTGTTTTATAAACAACAAATGATACACTAAAATGGAACATCACTGATTTGTTCCAATAGCTTCTCCGTAGGTTAATGTTTTGTATGAAATTCTGGAGGCTTCTTATCCTTTGATGGAGGAAAGAAACAACACAACCCATCGTTGATGCCTGGGCGTTTTAATTCCCTTAAGAAATTTCATAGACGCTCTGTCCCTGCAGGGCCTGAATAGACACATTTCATGGGGATAAGTCTCTTTCCCATTCTGTCCTCTTCCTTCATGTACGAGGCTAATTAATTTATTTTAATAAGGAAAACTTCATTCTCTTTCAGTTGGGGTGCCCTAAGCCCTCATGGCTAGAAATTCTTTTTATTTAGGAATTCTTGTTTTTAGCTACTTGCCTGGGATTTGCTGGCCTGGTAGCAGTCGTCTTGATCTTTTTCTGGGAAGGAGGAAGTAGTCTTTTTTGGAGAAATTCTGTCCCTTCACTGAGTAAGTAGAAGAAAAATGTTCATCCTCTGCAAGTAATGGCTAAAAATGTTTCAGTAAATATTTTTGCTAGAATTTTCTTGAAGGAAGGTGGTGCTCTTCATATCTTGAACTTAGCTCTGTGCCTTGCAGTTGCTGTAGCTTGGAAGGAAGAACTTTTTAATTGAAGCCAAAACTTCGCAGAAGGGTCTTTTTGTCCTCTAGAATCTCTAAGTGTAATAGCTATATACCTGAGGACTGCATGTAAACAAACACTCCAACGGCAGATGGGATGGGTTGTATTCTTGACCTAACTCCCCGACAGAAAGCCATTTGGGTGGATGTTTACCTTGGTGAGGGGCTGAAAAATGCTCTGAGCACTTCATGAGATGTGTAGTACAGCCTCCCCACAAAGCACTTTGAGTTTGCTGTGTTCCATTCCCTTGTCTCGGTTGTTAGGGCCCAACTTTCCAAGCTCATCGTTGATGGCAGAAGATATTCTTTTGTGGGTACTGAGTGGACACGGACTTTCATTTCAAATACCATAACGCAAGAAGATAAAAATAATAGAAATATTTCTTTGTGAAAGTCCCTGGGCCCGCTTGCAGGTACACGGGGGCTGGTTTCATTTTACTTGATCAAACCCACTGCAGTATCTGAACATAAATCCAAGCTTGTGTTTCTTCCATGGCAGGCCATAAGTACAGTTGTTCACACTTTGTGTTTGGGCATGGGGGTCACTTTTTCAGCAGATTCTCATTTTCTCAGTCTTTGCCTTGGGCTAATAGTTAGTTATAAAGCTCAATCTCAAAAATGTCAACCCTAATGAAAAGAAAGAGAAATCATAAAAGAGAAAGATGGCCGCAGTTACTACCCCAGGTCCCTCTCACTCAGCCTTTGTAGATTCATCACCCAGTTAGGGGGGCAGGCTACCACCTCGACAGCTCTGGCCACCATTGCCTTCCCAGGATCACTGGGGTCCTATTCGTCAAAGAACCCTTCCGGAAGAACAGTATAGCAAGACCTGGATGCTGAGTAGCAAAGGAAATCGAAGTGTGTTTTCCACATTCGTCAGTCTATTCACAGCAGCATTTATATCAATCATGAGTGTTAAAAGCTGTGAACCTTTAATTTACAGAGCAGGCAGTCTTTTTCTTCTTCTTTGCCTTGTAGCCTGGCTACCTGGATTGAAAGGGTATTCAATTCAATAGGATTGGGAGGAGGATTATGAGAGCCTGTTAAAGTTTTTGGCAGACAGTCAACTTTCTAGCTCAGGTTATGTTGTGGTGAGGAGGTTGTCATGCACCCAGGAAAGGAATCAGTGAGAAGATCATCTCTGAAGCTTAACAGCTGAATACAATTTAGGGGGATGGGTGAGTGTCAGGGACTGAATCACTGACAGTTTGGACTGTTTGTTTTACATGTTGGGTTGGTCACTTAACCGGATGGGTGAAAACTGCTTCTGACCTCACCCTTTGATATGCGACTGAAAATCAGCTATAGTCGTCTCTGGCAAAAAGACAGCAGGGGCATGAAAGGTCCCTCCTCCCTCCCTCCCTTCATTCCTTCCTAAATATACATCATGGGCCAGGCATAGCACTATGTATCTGGTCTATTATACGGAGCAAAACAGAGACAATTCTTGCCCTCATGAAGCTTACATTTTAGCTGGAGAGACACGTTTAAGGAAACAGTTATAAACAAACATACAACTCTTACTGTAGTTAGTGACATGAAGAAGAAAAACACAGTGCTATGCAAGTATCTAATAGATTAAGGAATTGACCTAGGTGTGGCTACTGAGAAGTGCCATAGGACCTTCTTGTTGATGTCCTAGTTTTTTTAGAATGTCTAAGTCATGCCCAGGAGTAGGGCTGAATAGAAGTGATGTACGTGTTCACTGGTAAAACTCACCGAGGATTAAGACCTACTGTCAGTGGCTGTCATGAACCTGAACCTGGACTTGTTTTCTGCTGCACATTTGATCATTTCTCTCAACCCTTGTTGAAGGACTTTTTCTTTAGCTTATCCCTTGAGATAATACGTTTTCAGGCATAATTGGGAAAGTAACAATGATCTTATAAAGGTAATTAGTGGTCAAGAATAGATGTGAATTATAAAGATGAAAAATAATCCTAAATTATAACAGCATAGGGGTTTAATGGGCCCAAAATATTTAGCTTGTCTCAGCTCTCTTTTATATTTTGGGTTAGGTAGTCATAATCCCAGGAGACTGTTAGTGGCTTGAGGAAGTGTATTAATCACTCCTTAATACTCAGTTCAGAAGGGAAGGATGGAAAAAAAGATCT
This sequence comes from Galagoides demidoff, assembly GCA_963574575.1. Taxonomy (NCBI): domain Eukaryota; kingdom Metazoa; phylum Chordata; class Mammalia; order Primates; family Galagidae; genus Galagoides; species Galagoides demidoff. Next base: position 18,968 of record CAUYQV010058016.1, read on the forward strand.
GCTAACATGACAGCTATGTGAGCATGACCCTTGTCACGCTGTTTCTTTACACAAATACATGTCACCTGGTGGTGGTGAAGTGGCTCTTATAGGCTCAGTGTGGACAGATAGAGGCCCCATGGAACCTGCTGATATGTGGTCCAAGTCCCAGGCTAATCTCCTGAGGATTGCTAAGTGGCCCTTTGCAAGATCTTGATCAGTCACTAAAGAATTATTATATTAAGCATCTCCTAGGTGCTAAGTATGGTTCTAGAACCTGGAGACACGGCAGTGGGAAGAAAAGCAGACAAATCATGTGCCTTCACGTGGCTTGGATTCTACTTAGACCATAAATAAGAGCAATGGAAAAATGTGTAGACAGTATATTAACTATGAGGAAACGACATTCCATGAATATTTTCATGCTTCTCCATGGGCAGGTCTTTCTGAGCAAACATTACTGGTTAAAAGATGGTGGAAGGGAAGCTGTGAAGATAGTGGCCTATGGAGGGAGAGAGCTGCTCATCTTCTCTTTGGTGGAGTTGTTCATCTACATTTTAAGGGCAATGAAACCAACCCAGAGCCATTTGCTTATACTCCGGGGTAATAAAACCAAGGTGTCGTCTCTCTGGCTCTGCAAAGAGGATTCGTTTACATTCCAGATCAAAGATTACTGATCCTCCAGAGACTATAGTGTCTGCCTTCTTGTATAAACGCTGATTTTCCTAGCCCCCCATATAGATGTGGCGACACTAGGTCCTCATCACTTTGAACCATGGGGAACGAGCACATGTTGTGGGCTGAATGGTGGCTCCTAAAAGGATAGTCATGTTCTATTCTTAGAACCCGTGAATATCACCTCATGTGACAAAAGAGTGAATGCACCTTCTGGGGGAAAAGTGATTGAATTAAGGGTCTTGTGAGGAGTTCTGTATCCTGGACTATCTGATAGTCCAAATACAGTTACGTGTGTCTTTACAAGAGTGAGGCTGAGGGAATTGAGGGACAGAAACAGAGAAGAGGAGGAGAAAACGTGACTATGGAGCCAAGATTGGGGTGATGTGGCCATGAACCAAGGAATACCTGGAACCACAGGAAGCTGAAAGAGACAAGGTAGATTCTCCACTAGAGCTTTCAGAAGGAGTGCGGTCCTGCCGACGCCTTGAATTCTGCTGATGCCTTGAATTTGGATTATCGTCCTTCAAAACTGCAATGTAATAAACTTCTTCTTTTTTTTTTTTTTTTGAGACAGAGGCTCAAGCTTTCCCCCTGGGTAGAGTGCTGTGGCATCATTGCAACTCCTGGGCTCAAGTGAATCTCTTGCCTCTGTCTCCCAAGTAGCTGGGACCACAGGCGCCCGCCACAACGCCTGGCTATTTTTTGGTTGCAGCCATCATTGTTGTTTGGCGCCCGGGCTGGGGATTCGAACCCGCCACCCTAGATGTACGTGGCTGGCGCCTTAGCCACTTGAGCCACAGGCGCCGAGCCAGTGGCTGAACTTTTGTTCACATTTATATCTCTAGCCCAGAGAACAGTGCTCGGCGCATACTCACCTCTTGGCATATATGGGATATTTGTTGAATAAATGAATGAATGGATATTAAGTAGAGTAATGTGATGTCCACATAGAAAGTGATTAGCAAATCTCCAGGCTAGTGGCAATTATGGTGACACTGCAGGCCTCACCATTTCACTGCCTCTCAGCTCACTTCCACATTCATCAGGACATCTTGTACTCGTCCATTTGGTTTCCCTGGCATAGTTTGTTTGTTTGTTTTGAGATAGAGTCTCGCTCTGTTGCCCTGGGTAGAGTGCCATAGCGTCATAGCTCACAGCAACCTCAAACTCTTGGGCTCAATCCATCCTGCCTCAGCCTCCCAAGTAGCTGGGACCACGGGCGCTGGCCACCAGGCCCGGCTATTATTTTTGTTACAGTTGTCATTGTTGTTTAGCTGGCCCAGGCCAGGTTCGAACCCGCCAGCCTCAGTGTATGTGGCTGGCACTGTAACTAACCACTGTGCTGTGGTCGCCGAGCCACCGACTAGTTTTTCCTTTTTCTTTCTTGTGTAGAGACAAGAGTTTCACTTTATCGCCCTCAGAGTACCATGGCATCACACAGCTCACGGCAACCTCCAACTCCTGGGCTTAGGCGATTCTCTTGCCTCAGCCTCCCGAGTAGCTGGGACCACAAGCGCCTGCCACAACACCTAGCTGGTTTTTGTTGCAGTTTGGCTGGGGCCGGATTTGAACCCACCATCCTCGGTATATGGGGCCAGTGCCCTACCCACTGAGCCACAGGCGCCGCCCCACTGGCTAGTTTTTCTATTTTCAGTAGAGCCGGGGTCTCGCTCTTGCTCAGGCTGCTCTGCAACTCCTGAGCTCAAGCCATCCACCTGCCTCAGCCTCTGAAAGTGCTAGGATTAGAGAGGTGAGACACTGCACCGGGTCACATTTTTCCTTTTTTTTTTTGAGACAGAGCCTCAAGCTGTCCCCCATGGGTAGAGTACCGTGGCATCACAGCTCACAGCAACCTCCAACTCCTGGGCTCAAGCGAGTCTCTTGCCTCAGCCTCCCAAGTAGCTGGGACCACAGGCGCCCGCCACGACGCCCGGCTATTTTTTGGTTGCAGCTGTCGTTGTTTGGCGGGCCGGGGCTTGATTCGAACCCGGGCTGGATTCCAACCCACCACCTTAGGTGTATGAGCCTTAGCCACTTGAGCCACAGGCGCTGAGCCAGGGCCATTTCTTTCTTCCATGCTAGGAACAACACTAGTTTTAGTTTTCAGTTTGAGAACACCAAGGCCCTGCCAGGATTGTATTTTCTTTCTTTCTTTTTTGAGACAGAGCCTCAAGCTGTCCCCCTGGGTAGAGTGCCATGGCATCACAGCTCACAGCAACCTCCAACTCCTGGGCTCAAGCGAGTCTCCTGCCTCCACCTTCCAAGTAGCTGGGACCACAGGCACCCGCCACAACACCCGGCTATGTTTTTTTTTTTTTCCCTTTGGTTGCAGCCATCATTGTTGTTTGGCAGGACGCGGCTGGATTCAAACCCACCACCTTAGGTGTATGTAGCTGGCGCCTTAGCCACTGGAGCCAGAGGCTCTGAGCCAGGATTGTATTTTCTATGTGGACGTTGAAATAAGGAAACATTAAGACAGGAATACAGGCTCAGCGCCTGTGGCTCAAGTGGCTAAGGCGCCAGCCACATACACCTAAGGGTGGCGAGTTCGAATTCCGACCCACCAAACAACAATGACGGCTGCAACCAAAAAATAGCTGGCGTTGTGGCGGGCGCCTGTGGTTGGTCCCAGCTACTTGGGAGGCTGAGGTAGGAGACTTGCTTGAGCCCAGGAGTTGGAGGTTGCTGTGAGCTGTGATGCCACCGCACTCTACCTAGGGGGATAGCTTGAGGCTCTGTCTCAAAAAAACAAAACAAAACAAGAGGAATACAGTTATGTTAGAGAAATCCAGAGAAGTCAGAATTCCTCCTGGAATGAAGCGGAGCAAAATTGACGTCGCTTAGTGGAACAAGAAGGGAAACGGGGAGAAGTGACTAAGACGCTAGGCTGAAAGTCAGTGTTTGAGTTTGTTGTTCTGAAAACCCAACTACGGGAACAAGGAAACCTACTTTGCTCTCTATTTCCTACAGAACGAAACACGTGACATCCTTGGGAGAGAGAGAGGGAATTTTGGAGATCAGAAAGATGAGAAAGGAGATGTGCAAGCCGGTTGCAGGGGTTCACACACCTGTAAACCTAAGCACTTCAGGAAGCTGAGACCAGAGGATCGCTTCAGATGAGAAGCTGGATTGGATCAGGCCGAGCAAGAAGACCTATCGCTAGCAAAAGTTAGAAAAGATCAGAAGGGCTGAAAGTGGATGCGTAGTAGTCCTTGTCTTGCAGATGGCTGAGAAAGAGATAAACAGACGCCAAGAGTTTGAAATTGCAGCAAAAAAGAAAGACTCAAGAGTCACGAAAAGAAAATAACCGAATTGTGAATTCCCACCACTGCCTGGCATTTGAATGTAAGAAACTAGCCCAAACACACAATAGAAGAGAAGAAAAGAAAAAAAAAGTCGCATCTAACTTTAGCAAGAACTGTTTTTTCCCCCCGGGGAAAGGGGGGGTGCACCGTTCCTGGAAATACTGCAATACCAGGTCGATGCGTGGAGTGGACGGAGCAAGCTCCTATTCCAACTCCCTGCTCCAAAAATCCATTTAATATATTGTCCTCGGATAGAGGACGTATCAGATATTAAACTGATAAGAACAGATACTACACTTGA
>CAUYQV010058019.1:0-12293 GCA_963574575.1 Galagoides demidoff
GGCCATTTTTTGGTTGCAGCCATCATTGTTGTTTGGTGGGCCTGGGCTGGGGATTCGAACCCACCACCTTAGGTGTATGTGGCTGGCGCCTTAGCCGACTGAGCCACAGGTGCCGAGCAGGCTATAAAGTTTCTAAGCGAAAGACTCAGATCTGCCAGTGGTGAGTACCTTATCTAGGATTTATTATCCAGCAAGGAGGGAGGAATCTAGGCATGGAGAGGCGGCAAGTCATTAGTCGCCCTCACCTCCACAAGTTGAAGGCAAGTTTGGGAATTCCTAGGTGCAGCTGGTTTCTGTCGTCTTTGGATCCCCAACTTTGCCATCTTGGCTAGATCTCTGTATGAGGCAACTAAAGGAGAGAAAGAAAAGCCCTTAGAGTGGGGAAGAGAACAGGAACGTGCCCTCTCCCAGCTAAAGATGGGGCTAATGACTGCCCCTGCACTGGGACTGCCAGGTCTAACCAAGCCCTTCACTCTACATGTCTCACAGAGAGATAAAATGGCTGCGGATATGTTAACCCAGCTGGTTGGGTCCTGGCCAAAGCCTGTAGCCTAACTCTCTGAGCAGTTAGATGGAGTGGCAAAAGGATGGCCACCCTGCTTATGGGCTCTAGCCACTACTGCTCTCCTCGTGCAAGAAGCCAATAAGCTGACTCTAGGGCAGGACCTCAGAGTAAAAGTACCCCACTCTATGGTCACTTTAATGGAAATTAAAGGACATTTTTTGACCCAGCCACGCTCCTTCCAGCCAATGGAAGAGAGACTGAGCATAACTGTGTAGAATTCATAAATAATATGTACCCTAGCAGACCTGACTTGTGTGACCAGCCTTGGACAGATGCATACTGGGATTTGTATGTTGATGAAAGCAGTTATGTGACGGCGCAAGCCCTGGAAAAAGCCATCAGTCAGTGAGGTGTCATCTGCAGCCAGTTCAACACCCACCAAGGACCCCCAGGAATCCAGTCATATGGAGCAGCGCCCTTCGAGGACTTTCAGGTAGACTTCACTGAAATGCCCATATGTAGAGAAAACAAGTACTTGCTGGTGATGATGTGCACCTACTCCGTATGGGTAGAAGCATATCCTACCCGCACCGAGAAGGCACAAGAAGTCACCTAGGCACTCTTGAGAGACATTATACCACAGTTTGGGCTCCTGCTGAGGATTGGGTCAAACAACGGGCCAGCATTCACCTCCAAACTGATCCAGAAGATGGCTAACATCCTTGGCAGCACCTGGAAACTCCACGCAACCTACGGCCCACAAGGCTCAGGAAAGATGGAACGCATGTATAGAGCTATCAAGGCAAGTTTAAGGAAAATATGCCAGGAGACAAACTTACAATGAGTAAATGCCCTGCCCTTGATATTATCTAAAATTAGATGTACTCCTACTAAGAGAACAGAATTCTCACCGTATAAGATCTTATATCATAGGCCACCACCTGGAGCTTGCCAGAATCACCCTGGAAATTAAGAAAAATAGAATTAAAAAAGCAATTGTCAGCACTGGAAAAGGTGGCAAGGACAATTTCAGAAATAAGTGAATGAAAAATGTCCTATTAGTTTGTTTTCCCTTGTCCATCCTTTCTCTCCAGAAGCTGCGATGTGGGTCAAAGATTGGAACATGTCACCCCTGAAGACGAGGTAGAAAGGCCCTTACAAGGTTATTCTGACCACACCTATAGCTGTGAAAGTAGCAGAAATTCCTGCCCGGATCCATTACAGCAGGGTGAAGCCTGCCGTGGAACTAGAGGAGAAACTGCCCCTGCCTAAGAGGAGCTGGACCGAACAGGATGTGAACAATGATAGCTGATCCTGAGTTCCCATGGCATGGGCTCCACACTGCAAGGACTCCTGAATTAGCAAAAGTATTGCCCAGAGAAATCATAGCACGGGTTAGGTTGCCACTCTGGTTTAAATTTAACAATAGGCTAGCCTTCTTAACAGAAGTAGTGCAAATAATAAGGTAAAGCTTTGAATAACTTGTAGGCCTCAAAGCTTAGACAGGATAAAGTATATAGACGGGACCATAAGAGCAAAAATTAGTAAACTCTGCCAGAAAGCAAAGCTTACTTAGATACAGGCCTTGCCACTGGTATTGTTAAAAGAGGCCTCTCTCTGTCAATTCTCTGCAATTTAGCAGGAACTCCTAAAAGAACTGAAAAAGACTGAACTAAAAAGACAAAAACCCTAGAAAAAGTAGCAAGGAAAGTCTCCACTGAGGTAATTAACCACGTTCTGTTTAGTCTTTTGTGTCGGTACATCCTTTCTCTCTGGAGAATTAAGGGGACCAAGTCTAGCTCTAGAACTGGTCCCCCTGAAACCAAGGTAGAAAGGACTTTCCACCATCATCCTGACCACATGCACAGCAGTGAAGGTGGAAGGAATCCTCACCTGGAGTCATCACAGTTGGCTGAATAGGACTTCACTGCCCCTTGAAAAATAAAAATAACTTTTAAGACAATCAACATGCCCTGCTCCAGCCACATACTGGGAGCTGGCTGGTCAAGGCACAGCTGAAGCCTGAGGAAACTCCTCGAAAAACTTGTCTTAATTAGACTTTGAACTTTGGGAAAAGAGAGGAAAATATCACAGAAAAAAGTAAAACATATATATATGTTAGCCCACCACCATGATACTATTAAGGCCTAAGTAAAAACCCCAAGAAAAATCACAGTCCCTAAAACCTTAATGCTAAAAAGTAATTAATATTGGCACCTGCAGAAACAAGCTGATATTGAGGCCCCAAATTAAAAATATATTAGAGTCTCAAAAGGGGGGAATGAGAGAAGATACCGGAGATGGGCGAGGTCCAAGAGAACAGGTTTTCTCAGGGAGACCACGAGGATACACCTGCAGGGCCCTCTCCATAGTGACTCAGCTTTTGGGAATTTATAGGCTCCTAAAACCTGGAAATTTCCAAGTTCTGTGAAATCCTGTAGTTCTGTAGAGGTTGGACTAGCATCTCCCGCTTGATTCAAAATGGCCAATGGGATGGGTATCTGTGGGGTGGAACTTGCTGACTGTCAATAAAATGGAACAGACCAAGCCAGTCAGGGAGCACGGCCATTTGGAAATCTTCTATACCGTAAGCTCCCAGTCAATGAATAAAGCCCTTCCTCTTATAACTATGGTGTAGGCACCACAGGTACAGGAGTTCATTTTCTTCCAAGAGCTTATTTGTGGAGATTGCAATGTTTTTTAAAAAATGCCTTCTTCTACTAAAACACATCACAGGATCTGATAAATATGTGCTCAATGTTTACATTAACGAACGTGGGGGCTCTGGCTTCCTTATTTTCAGTGAAGTCAAGGGTAACATTTTCTAACCAGGGGGGAAACCCAGCCCCGCCACGTCGGGAAACGCGCCTCCAGCGGACCAGGCCGGAGGGTCGGACAAGACAACCCTACACCTGGGAGGCTTTCTGCGCATGCGCGTCTCCTCGCGTCCGCTGGGCTGGGATACAAGACCTGTGACATTACCCGCCAAGCTTTGTGACGCAGTTGCCTACCAGGACAGGAAGCTATTACCGCGGGCCCGGCCCACCCTCTTCCGCTACCGCCGTGGGAATGGAAACATCTGCCCCACGTGCCGGAAGCCTGCTGGCGGCGACAACGGCACGCCACTCCACGTCCTACTACGTAGATCCTTTGCGAGTATCCTCGCGAGACGAACTCACCGAAATGGCCGTGTCTGGTCAAGGTAAGGGCGGGCGCGCAGGCGGCGGGCGCAGCTAGGAGCCGCCTTCCTGGGCCTCCGGAAGGGGAAGGGCTCTGCGCCAGCCAGTCCTATCTGAGTTCCCCCGGGAGTCCGAGCAGCGCTTAGGCTGTAAGAGAACCCAGGGCTCGCCTCAGTCCCGGTCGCTCCCAAGGTCACGCGTCGGGCTGGGCTGAACCGCTTCGGGGTGTCCACTCCATGGTGTCTCTCCCAACCTTCTCGCGACTCTTAATTGCTAAAGCGGAAGACATTGCGTCCCTGTTCTCAGGAGCGATTTGGCTCCTTGAGACTAGCTTCTTTGTCCCTTTGGACGTCCGTGGGGATAGTAACTGTCTTTTCTTTATTCGGCATACTCAAAGGAAGATTCCTTATAATTCTCAGTGAAATACATCTTTAAATTATGCTTCTTTCGCTATTTTGAGTGCTTAAGCTGTGTTTAATTGAGTACTGGCTCACAGGATGCCGTTAAACAGAGCCAACGTTGAAAATTAAGTTATGTACACTTAAATCACATTTAAAACGGATTGGAAAATACTCAGAACTCTTCACTTTTTAAATATTTGCTGTTATTTTATTGTTACCAATACAAAAGAGGTTATTCCTATCATATTTCTGAAGGAGATACCATGGTATGGTGGTTTCAGTGATGTCATATTCACTCATATACTCCTGGTGAACGAATAAGCAATGAAAGACAGTTTGTACATACTACAGGTCAGTATTTTCCTAAATGCACTTCAAACTTTTTTTTTTTTTTTGAGACAGTCTCACTGTCGCCCTCAGTAGATGATGGTATGGCATCACAGCTCACAGCAACCTCCAACTCCTGGGCTCACGCGATTCTCCTTCCTCTGCCTCCCAAGTAGCTGGGACTACAGGCCCCTGCTACAAGACCTGTCTATTTTTTTGTTGCAGTTTGGCTGAGGCCGGGTTTGAACCCGCCACCCTCGGTATATAGGGCCGGCGCCCTACCCACTGAGCCACAGGTGCCGCCCCTCCACTTTAAACTTTTACCAGCAAACCACTGAATTTAGATGATTCTAGAGTCTAAGGAGCTGGAATGTGACTGCTCTCATTCATTTAAAATGTATATAGTTTTCTCAAGTACTTGCACCTAGGTCATTGCAAGAAATTTGGAGGTTAACATTAATTTCAATCCTTATTATACTGATAATCTCATAATACTGTGATCATTGATTTTCTAGGCCCATAACAGTGGCTACTGACCTACTTTTGTCTATCATAGTGCTTAGCACTGTTGATGAATCATTGAAGTTTGGTGAACCAAATGTCTCTGATTTATTCTCCCTTTGCACTGGAGCTCCCTATTGGCTTCGACAGATTACATTAAACAAAACTGACAACTAATTCTTGTATTCACTGATATTCTTTAACCCAGGAGCAGAGTTTCTTTTTTTAACATAGTAAAAGTAAAGTTCTGTTGTTACATTAGCAAAAAAATAAACTGCTTGTGAGGCCATAGAGGACCCAGTTCCTCAAATATCCATATTTCAGTTCTACTATGTTGGGGACCAGCCACTCACCAGGATCGTGGGGGCACCTGCTAAAATGGAATTGACTGAATGGGGAAAATGAATACAGGAGACACACACAAAAAAATGTTTAAAGTGGGTCCAGGGGTTCCCATTAACTGTGGTGAGGATACAGTGAGGGCCCCTGTACTTCAACAACTCAGGTTTTATTGAGCTCTCATAATGCTAATTTCAGGTGAGAGGGTCTGTATGAGCTAATGGAGAGCTGAGAAAAGATCAGTGTGTGGGTTATTTTTGTTTTGCATTAGCAATTGTATGAATTTGCCTCTTCCTTAATTGATAGTTGACTATACTTGGCCAGTGCATTCCTGAGAAACAAGGAACATAACCTTAAGGTAAACAGAATGTGCCCAAATCTGCTTGGTTGGCCTTGCTCTTCCGGGCTCCCAAGGGGCTGGTAGACCCTTTGTTTCCCTGTAGGGCAAACAGGCTGATGCCAGTGCCCACATTGGAAGCTGGGAGAGAAAGAAGTCCTTATCTCTGCCCCAGAGGTCCTCCCTCTGTTTGTGTGGGTTTTGGTTGTGCATACTGTTCCCAGTGACTTTTTACAATACCCACCTTCCAGGATTTCTGTGTTCCAGCCCCCTTCAGTGGTGGAGCCTAATCCTTTGGGGGGGGGAGCTGCTCCTCTGAGCTATTTGCATTATAATGTTTAATCTTTTAATCTTTTTTTTTTTTTTGAGACGGAACCTCAAGCTGTTGCCCTGGATAGAGTGCCCTGGCATCACAAGCTCACAGCAACCTCCAACTCCTGGGCTTAAGCGATTCTCTTACCTCAGCCAGCCTCCCAAGTAGCTGGGACTACAGGCACCCACCACAATGCCCAGCTATTTTTCGGTTGTCGTTGTCATTGTTTGGCAGGCCCAGGCTGGACTTGAACCCTCCAGCTCCTGTGTAGGTGGCTGGCACCTTAGGCCCTTGAGCTACAGGCGCCGAGCCAGGCCATTTAACCTTTAAGCTGGCAAGTTGCACTGCTGTTTGCTTCCTCAAGCCTGTTTTATGCAAGAACTGCATAGACTTGTTATTAGTCAGCAAAGCTACTTTTATTAAAAACCAATTGAAATGCTAAAGCTAAGCTGCTGTTTCTTTGCTCAGTTAAAGTCGTAAGCTCTATTTACTCTTTGACATTTTTTCCTCTTGGGCTCAGAGTCTCCAAACTCTTAATTTCCCAACATTACTACATATAGATTTAGGATCTATCTTAAATTAATTCTTTAATTATGTTTTGTGTATGCTGTAAACGTTGACAGTTTTTTTAAAATACAAGTATGTAGTAGTTACAACACCATTTGTTGAAAAGACAGACTTTCTTTTCCCTCATTGAATTACATTGATGTCATGTTTTTAAAAATCAAATTATATGTTTACCTCTGTTCCTGGCCTCAGTATTCTTTTCCATTGTTCCATTTGTGTATTCTTAGGTCAATTCAATACTTTGTTGAATAACAGAGCTTTTATAAATCTTGAAGTATATAAAAGTTTTTAAATTCCTCCCCCCCACACACAATTATTGTTGCCACCCTTGGCAGTTTTTTTTTTCTTTCCTGAATGATTGCTACAATAACTCCAATTCCACATGCTTTTTTTTTTTTTTAAGACAGTCTCACTTAGTTGCCCTCAGAGTGCTATGGCATCACAGCTCATAGCAATCTCACACTCTTGGGCTCCAGCAATTCTCTTGCCTCAGCCTCCCCAATAGCTGGGACTACAAGTACCCGCCATAACTCCCAGCTATTTTTAGAGATGGGATCTTGCTCTTACTCAAGCTGGTCTCAAACTCATGAGCTCAGGCAGTCTATCTTCTTGGCCTCCCAAAGTACTAGGATTACAGGCATGAGCCACTGTGCCCTGCCCAAGTTCTTTTTTCAGTGTGACTTTTAAGTTCTTCCCACCAAGAGCTGGAATCTTTTTTTTTTTTTTTTAAAGACAGAGTCTCACTTAGTCACCCTCAGAGTACCATGGCACCACGGCTCACAGAAACCTCAAACTCCTGGACCCAAGTGATTCTCTTGCCTCAGAGAAGGCAGAGTAGTTGGAACAACAGGCACCTGCCACAACGCCTGGCTATTTTTTTTTTTTTTTTTTTTTTTTTTGCTTAAGTCGTCATTGTTGTTTGGCAGGCCTGGGCCGAATTTGAACCTGCCAGTCCCAGTGTATGTGGCCGGAGCCCTAACCGCTGAGCCAAGAGCTGGGATCTTTATTCCTCTTTCCGATTGGTGTGACCTGTGACTGCTCCAGAGTTCAGTAGAAGTAACACTACATTTCCTCTCTCCCATTCTTGGGACAATCACCTCAGGAACTCAGTTACCATGCTGTAAGGAAGCTTAATCTAACCCACATTGAGAGACAATTCTTACGTCTTCAGATAATACCAGATCCCATCCTTAAGTCTTTCAGTTAAAGCCTCAGACATCATGGAACAGAGATAATTCTTAATGGTGGCTCAAGTGGCTAAGGCGCCAGCCACATACACCTAAGGTGGCGGGTTCGAATCCAGCCTGGGCCCGCCAAACAACAATGATGGCTGCAACCAAAAAAATAGCCAGGCGCTGTGGCGGGTGCCTGTGGTCCCAGCTACTTGGGAGGCAGAGGCAGGAGACTCGCTTGAGCCCAGGAGTTGGAGGTTGCTGTGAGCTGTGATGCCACCTCACTCTACCCAGGGGGACAGCTTGAGGCTCTGTCTCAAAAAAAAAAAAAAGTCTTAATGATGTGACCAAATTCCTGATCACAAAATCTGAAAGCCCAATATTAAATAAATAATTGGTTTGCCCCATGAAGTTTTGGAATAATTTGTTCTATAGCCACAGTAACTGGAACACTACTCTAGATTTTTTGCACTTTCGCATAAATTTTAGAGCCAGTTTGTCGATTACATAAAAATTTACTTTTTGCTTGGGATTGTATTGAATATATCATTTTGGAGAGAATTAACACTTAAAATATTGAGTCTTGAAAACAAACACAGTATATGTCCATTAATTTAGGTCATCTTCACTTTGTTTCTCTCAATAGTATTTCATAGTCTACAGTGTTGAGGACTTTGCATCTTTTATTAAATTTATTCCAGTGTAATTTTTTGCAATTAAAATTGTTTTTCCATTCATTTCTTTTTTTTTTTTTGAGAGGGAGCCTCAAGCCATCCCCCTGGGTAGAGTGCCATGGCATCACAGCTCATAGCAACCTCTAACTCCTCGGCTTGAGCGAGTCTCCTGCCTCCGCCTCCTAAGTAGCTGGGACCACAGGCGCCCGCCACAACACCCAGCCATTTTTTGGTTGCAGCCGTCATTGTTGTTTGGCAAGCCGGGCTGGGGATTCGAACCCACCACCTTAGGTGTACGTGGCTGGTGCCTTAGCCGATTGAGCCACAGGTGCCGAGCCCATCATTTCTAATACATAGAAATTTAGCTTTTATATTGGTATTGTATCCTATGACCTTGCTAATTCAGTTATTTTAGTAGCTTTTGGTAGATGTCTTTAGGTTTTCCATACACATAGTGATGTTGTCTACTAATAAAAGTAGCTTCATTACTGTACCCACTTCTAATCTCTGCCTTTTATTTCTTTGTTGCACTGGCTAGGACCTCCAGTAAGTGTTGAATAGATTTTATGGGAAAGCATGCCATATTTCACTGTTAAGTATAATATTAGCTGTACATTTTTTCATTGGTGTCCTATATCACACTGACAAAGTTCCTGTCTATTCCTGTTTTCATATTTTCATTCTGATTTTTTTCTTGAACATAAAAGATTTAGAAGTGTATTGTTTAATTTCTATGTATTTTAAACCTCACAAGATAATTATTTTGTGCAGTAAAGGTTTATCTATCTACCTGTTTACCTATTCCAACGCCCATGAACTCTTTTTGCATTTTCAGACTTCCATCCGACATCATTTTTTTTCTCTGCTTAAATAATATTAGTGTTCCTCTTTGTATGTTACTTCTATCTCATTCTTTCTAATCTGGAACTTTAGTTATATACATGTTTAACCCTTTCTTGAACATTCTTTTTTTTTTTCTTTTTTTAGAGACAGAGTCTTACTTTGTCCCTCTTGGTAGAGTGCAGTGGTATCACAGCTCACAGCAACCTCCAACTCCTGGGCTTAGGTGACTCTCCTGTGACTCTCCTGTCTCAGCCTCCAGAGAAGCTGGGGCTACAGGTGCCTGCCACAACACCCAGCTATTTTTTTTGTTGCAGTTTGGCTGGGGTCGGATTTGAACCCACCACCCTCGGTGTCTGGGGCCAGTGCCTTACTCACTTAGCACAGGTGCTACCCTTTTTTTTTTTTTTTGAGATGGTCTCACTATGTTTGTTGCCCTCGGTAGAGTGCCATGGCATCACAGCTCACAACAACTTCAAATTCTTGGGCTTAAGCAATTCTCTTGCCTCAGCCTCTCAAGTAGTTGGGACTACAGGCACCCACCACAGCAGCTGTCTGGTTTTTTGTTGCAGTTGTCATTGTTGTTTTAGCTGGCCTAGGCCACGTTCCAACCCTCCATCCTGGGTCTGTGTGTGGCCAGTACCCTATCCACTAAGCTATGGGTGCCACCCTTTTTTGAACATTCTTATTTGCTTGTTTCAGCATCTTGACCATCTCTGGTTCTGCTTCTGTTTTCTTTATGTGGCTTTGCCTTTCTAGGAGTAAGAGTAACTTTTTATTGTTTGCTCAGTATTGTGTGAAAACGAATCATAAGAGACTCCATGCCAGATGAAGTTGGTCCTTGTTACAGTAAACAGTTTTAAATGGCAAATTTCCTACATTTGTTTAGCTTAATGCAGTTTGTTTCCAGGGAAATAGGGCTGGGTGTAATAGGTAAGCTTGAACTTATCTTCTCATGGAGAAAAGGATTAGACATTTTGTTAATTCTTTCTCCTTTGAGCAAATCACTTAACCTCTGAGTCTTCATTTCTTAATTATAAAATTGGGTTACTAAGTAGTACCTGTCTTCTGTGGATTTAGTTAAATATACATATTTAAACATATTGCTTGGTAAATAGAGCTCAATTAAAGATTACCTCTTATCTTCATTATCATTAGAGATCCACTTAGTACTGAAAATTGGTTTGCAGGCTACTGAATAGTGTTGAGTTACCACTGAAGAGAAAAAGCAAAGATGAAAATGTTTTATTTGGGATGCGTCATTAAGCATAACTGGCAGTTTTTCATAGATCTTTTTTGTTATTCTTAAATTTGAGAGGAAAAACTAGAGGGCTGGGCAGCGCCTGTGGCTCAGTGTGTAGGGTGCCAGCCCCATATGCCAAGGGTGGTGGGTTCAAACCCGGCCCTAACAAACTGCAACAATAAAAAAAGTAATGGTTGTTTTTAAAAAAAGGGGGGGAAAAAACTAGAGGGCTAATTCTGGTTTCTCAAGGATTTTTTTTCGTGGAACATAGACATTAGTATTTGTTGATTTTAGTGTGAATTTCCAAAATTGCAACTCAATTTCAGAGTTGATTTACTACTGTATACTTAATAGTAATGATATTTGGAAGTTTTATATCACGTATATCTATTTCTTTAAAAATATTTTATTGTAGTTAGGAATGGTAGTGATTTTTTAAATAGAAGTAAATATTTTATTTAGTATCTTAATTCTTGTAGGAAACTTTGAGGGAAATTTTGAGTCGCTGGACCTTGCAGAATTTGCTAAAAAGCAGCCATGGTGGCGGAAGCTGTTTGGGCAAGAATCTGGGCCTTCAGCTGAAAAGTATAGTGTGGCAACCCAGCTGTTAATTGGAGGTGTTACTGGATGGTAAGTGATATGAAAGATGTCCATTGTCTTTTCTGCCTGATTTGGTATTGCAATTAGAGGTACCATCTTCTTTAACTAATGAAAACATACTGACTTTTGGTGAAATTGGTCACTTAATGTGTAGCAATGTCATGTTAAAGTATATTCAATGGTTACACATAGTACTTACTGCATGCCCAAAATTGCTTTAACTATTTACATAGATAGCTTGTTTCCTTCTCACAACTCTGGAATTAGTACTGTTATTATCTATACTCATTTTATAGGAAAATTAACTCAGAAAAATTAACTTGCCCAAGGCCAAATAACTAGTAAATGGTTGAATGAGTAGCTAGTGACTTAATTACCTATGTCAGATGATAACTTAATGTGACATAGCTTATGGTTTAATTTGTAATAAATTCAAAAAATATTAATAGCAAATTTAGTAAGTGAATATCAAATCCATAAATCTTATAAACTCTTCACATTTGAAAATTTTTATTCCACAGTATAACACAAATATAGACCAGTATGTAACAAATGTATATTATAATAAGTACTTATAAAGTGAACCTATATATTAACCACTCAGGTTAAAAAAAATATGGTAAGCACCCCAGAAACACTAGAGATTGTTAAGTAGTTATTTTGTTAATCAGTTAGTATTGATTTTCCTTGTAGTTGTAATACCAGTTCTATAACTAAATAATATATTGTAACTAAATAGTATATTGTAGTTTACCTGGTTTCAAACTTTAAGTAATTGTAGTCGTTATATATTCTTTTGAGTCCTGCTTTGTTTAACTTGACGTTTTATATAGTCAACCATGTTGTGTGTAGTTGTAGTTTACTCATTTTTATTTGTATTCCGAATTCCATTGTATGACTATACCACAGTATATCCACTTGATGGCTGACATTTGAGTTGTTTGTATTTTTGGCTAATATAAACAGTACAAATATACTCTTTTTTTTTTTGAGACAGAGCCTCAAACTATTGCCCTGGGTAGGGTACCTTGGTGTCACAGCTCACAGCAACCTCCAACTCCTGGGCTTAAGCAATTCTCTTGTCTCAGCCTCCCAAGTAGCTGGGACTATAGGCACCTGCCACAATGCCTGGCTATTTTTTGGTTGTAGTTATGATTTGGCAGGCCCAGGCCGGATTCAAACCCACCAGCTCTGGTGTATGTGGCTGGTGCCTTAGTCGCTTGAGCTACAGACCATCCCCATGGGTTTTTTTTAATTAGACTTTTTCATTAGTCAAAAGACTGTGCCTTTTTTTG
>CAUYQV010058020.1:0-52060 GCA_963574575.1 Galagoides demidoff
GGGTTTTCACATGCAATCCGAAATACTTCCATCAAACTGGTCAACACAGCCTTCATGTCATTTTCTCAGTTGTTGTTTTAAAACGTTCACATTCTACTCTTAGAAAGATTCACTTGTACCCCTGTAAGATAAACCTCAGAAGTGATCCCTCCAATCCCCCCCATTTCCCCTTCCCTCCTCCCTCCCCATATTCTTAGGCTGTTATCAGGTTATAGCTTTCATATAAAGGGTATAAATTAGTTTCATAATAGGGGTGTGTACATTGGATACTTTTTCCTCCATTCTTGTGATACTTTGCTCAGAAGAACATTCTCCAGCTCCATCCATGGAGTTTGATAAATTGAAGGTTAAAAATGGTGCCAGAAATATTTTTTAAAAAGAGCCCTTCTCTTTGAAGATATATATGGAGATATTTATGGATGGAATGATATAATGTCTGGGGATTGATTCAACATAATCCAGTGCAGGGGTAAGGATGGGGAGAAAGCGGGTTGCAGATGAGACAAGACCGGCATAGGTTGAAGCTAGGTTATGAGTACATGAATGTATGTTATACTGTCTTTCTTCTACCTTTGCATATGTTTGATCTTTAAGTTAAAAAGTATTTAAAGAAAAAAAAATAATAGATCACCAGGGTCATAAACCTGGGGCTGGAGTGTGGGTGAGGTTAGGAACAGTGCCCAGTTTTGAAATAGGAGACAAGGGATAAGCCAGTGGCAGTTGGTTAAGTCTAAAGCAAGCTTTTATGCAAAATGTTTTAAAAGAAATGCTTTGCTGAAGCCAGCTCATTCTGTTCCTTTAGAGGTGTCATTAAGTGCAGATGTATTTGATTACCTGCTTGAGGATGTGTGCCATAAAGCACACGCAGAAGTGACCCTGTGGCCTCTGTACTGTGCACGTGTCTAGCTCTCCGGGTTCAGTGCCGGCGCAGCTGACAAAGCCCTGTGTGGTCTGGGTCTGACTACCCTGCACAGATTTGGTCAGACTCTGGCACACACCCCCCTGAGTGGTTCCTGGAATGATTTCTGGAGGTGTTTTGCTGTGCTTCTCTTTTCTGCACTGCCTCCCCCACCAGCTGTACATGCCTGCAGCTTTCCCGAATCTTGCTTGCACTCACTGTCTTTCTTCCAACTATGGGCTCCATAATTGCGCCCAAGAGAGGGGCCTGTTCCCACAGCCTAAGGAGTTTCAGAAGTCGACTTTTCTACAAGTTAAAAAAAAAAAGAAAGAAAGAACAAAAACATCATCATTTTCCTCTCCTACTCTTCACTTTCTTTTCCCATTCATCCATCAAATCCTGTTAGGTGCCCCTGTGGGCTAAGTATTTTTCTTTTATTTTTTTGAGACAGAGTCTCACTCTGTTGCCCTGGGCAGAGTGCCCGTGGCATCATAGCTCACAGTAACCTCAAACTCTTGGACTCAGGGGAGCCTCTTGCCTCAGCCTCCTGAAGAGCTGGGACTACATGAGCCTGCCATGATACCCAGCTATTTTTTTAAGAGATGGGGTCTCACTCTTGCTCAGACTCAGGAGTTCAAGACCTTGGCCTTGGCCTGTCAGAATGCTAGGATTACAGGTGTGAGCCACTGGCCCTGGCCCTATGTGCTAAGTTTTATGTTAGGGATTTTTGGGAGTTTATAGGTGATCAAGAGACTTGCCATTTCTCAAGAATCTATGGCCTGATAGAAGAGGAAAGACAGGCAGGCAGGGTTGGGGAGAGTTATAAGTGCCATGCTAGATGTTTGTGTCATGGGACACAAAGGAAGAAGTGGCTAATAGTCACTATTTTCTCTATCCCTGGGTTTGGATTTTAATACTGTCCTTGCTACCCATGCATATTCTAGAATTTCTCTGAATCTCACTTTTTCTCGTTTTCGGATAAGATTAAAAATACTTACTTATCTAGCTTTTATCAGTATCAAAATAAACAATGACCAAAAGGATTTTTGCAAGCCATAGGGACTGATGATGATGCTGACGATGATTTATCTTTATTTCTTCCCAGGCATGTCAGTGACCATTATGGTCCCTGTTTTTACCAGGCAACCATCAAGTCACACTGTTAACCTGCACACTCAGCCATATTAAGCTGGGGCACACAGCCATTTCCAGAGAAGATTTCTAAGTAAGAAGAAATTTCTTTTTTCATGCAGGAAATAAATCTTCTGCCTATTGACTTTTAAAAGTGTAGAGTGAAATGTCCTTTTTGTCTGTTTAATACCAACCAGCACCTTAACATTTGTTTTGCTGTACAGTTTACAAAGTACTTCTAAAGCCATAAATCATCGGTGCCTCATAAGAAGCCTTTTGACTGAGTAGAATAGATTTCATTTTTGACCCTCATTTATAGGGGTGGAAAATCTGGCTCCAAGAAGTTAAGTAATTTGCCCATGATACATTGTAATAGTGGCAGAGCCCATGCCTGAATTCTGGTGTTCTCTTTCCTAATCTTTGAAATCACCTGCTCTTCTCTGCAAGTATCCCTAGCAGGCAGGGGCTCCTCTTCCATGCTTTTAAAAGCAGATTTCAAAATATTTTTTAAAATGCTTAAGAAATTATCCATATTTTGACACATCACGGATGGTCTGAAACTCCCCAGTTCCTAGCACAGTTATAATAAATCAAACAAACAAATAACCATCCCTATTGTTTTGTAGATTATTTCCCCAGGAGGCAGATGTTTACTTTCTACAAATGAAAGCTCATTGTTGTCAGGAACATTTAAGAGGCTTAACCTGTCTCCTCTGGCATATGGTGCTGGCTTTTCATGATAAAACTGGCTGTGTGCAGCGGCAGAGGAAATTGCAAGCCTCTCTCTGAAACTTCATCAGTTGCTGTTGCAGAACGTCACTGCTTTCCTATGCGGGGGCTTGTCTGGGCCTCTTCCACCGTGAAAGGAAAAAAAAAAGGCTGTTTCCTTTGGTAGAAAATACTCATATTTTAATGGGTATGATGTCATGAATTATTAAACCAGCTTAATTTTAAAGCCGAGCCGAAAGAACACATAGTGAAGAATGACCTTGAGATTCTTGAAAAATGGGAACGTTGACTGCGTGCCTGCAGACTCCGAGATGGATTTCTACTTTAGTTTATATTTATGCAACTGTGAAACTCGGTCCCTTGTTCCCAGAGAACTCCTTTGTGCAGCGGTGTGGAGAAAGTTATTACATTTTAGTGCAGAAGAGCTGTAAAGTTTCTTTCCTCATGTCTTATGAAAGCTAGAGTTGCAGCGAACTTCGCGCTGGGGGGAATGGCCCTGAGGAATGAGACTTTGAGTCTCTCAAAAGACAAAAGGGAACAGAAAGGCACTGTTCTTAAAAAGAGAGCCTCCCCGTTAGGTTCTTAGAAGAGATTTGTGCATAGCCCTGTGTCCCATTGCATCACTTTCTTCTGATTCAAGGTGACTAAAGGAAAAGCAGGCCCAGAAGGATGGAGAAGATCTGCCAGTCCTCCTGAAGTGTCTGAGCGCACCATATGACAGAAGCAATGCCACTGTCTCAGCGAGTGCCTGCCACCATGCTTCTGGGGAGACCGCCGCAGAACACAGCTGCAAGAGAGGATCTTCCAATGCTTTGAGTGTGGCCACTGTAGGCTCATTCTCTGGCCAACAGATTGCTGGGCTCAAATCGAAGAAACTGATGGTAGAAAGAGGTGTCCTTAATGAGAAGGGACAAAGAAAGTGGCTTTAAGGCCAATGGACCTAAAAGCTGATCCTGTTGAATAAGGAAGTCTGGAGGGCCCATAGAAACATGGGAATGCTGTGATGAGCTCTCAGCAAGTCTCACCAAAAAGGGGAAAGAAGGTGAGTACGGGGTAACCTGGGTAACTATGACCAATAGAAAAGGGTAATAATCAGTGACCAGTAGGAGAGGGCAAAGGTCCCTGGAGGAGCAGAGAGACCAATGAAAGAGTTACAATTTCAAACAGTGAGAAAGAGGATATTTATACTTCCACACTGCCTTTGCATCCCCTTTGTCTCTCTCTTCTCACTCATGAGAGGGACCCACTTCCAACTCTCTGGAAGTGCTCTAAACTTTCCCTTTGTTCTTAAATAAAATTTCTCTCTGTTATACTAAAGCCTGTGTGGAGTTACTTTTGCTTTCTAGTCACGCCGCCTGTGCTGCTCCAGTTTGACTTTCTGTTCCTATCCACTTCTGCTTTCAATTCTTGCTGTGCCTCAGTTTAACTTTCTAGTTCTGCTGAGTAATCAAACCAGGTCAGCTGGGTTCAGGGAACTGGGACTCCTGATCCTCAACTCTTAATTCTTCTACTGCTGTGACACAAAGCTGTGCCTGCACCCACAAAGGCATGTAACTCAACTCTCCCCTGCCTCCCTCCTACTTCCCCCCCCCCTTTTCTTTTTTTCGAGACAGAGTCTTACTTTGTTGTCCTCAGTTGAGTGCTATGGTGTCACAGCTCACAGCAACTTTGAACTCTTGGGCTCAAGTGATCCTCTTGCCTCAGCCCAGTAGCTGGGACTATAGGCACCCACCACAATGCCCAGCTATATTTAGAAACATAGTCTCAATCTGACTCAGGCTGGTCTCCAACACGTGAGCTCAAGCAATCCACCCACCTCAGCCTCCCAGCGTGCTAGGATTATAGGTGTGAGCCACCCAGTCCCTCTTTCTTCTTTTTAACATGGATCCAGTTAAAAGTTAAAAGTCTCTTTAGAAAGCAAAGAAGTATGAGTGGGGAAAGTAAAATAACCAATATTTGCTAAGAATCTACTAAATGTTTAGCTTTGTCTTAGGTAGGATTCATAAATGGGTGTATAATATTATCCCTGTTTACAGGGGAAGAAACTGAGGCTGAATATATAAGATTTTCAACATCACACAGTTATTGGTGGAGCCAGGCCGTATTTGAGTCTGGATCTGCCTGACATCAGAGGTTTCTATAAAGTCATCATTCTTACTATGAAGCTCTGAGTGATTGTTTTCATTGACTTTTTACTTCCCTTTTTGTTTGTGTGATTGAATCTTTGGCCTTATGTACTGGATGTCTTCTCTTTGTCCTTCCAGATCCACTTTCCAACCTTCTCTACTCTGCTCTGTGCCCTGGCAGACTGACCTATATTGATTATTTCAATGGGGGCCTTTGTTCTTTGGCTTATGGTTGGGCTGGGCCAAGGTGAGACACAAAGCAGGGCAGTGGAGACCAGGTAGGTGGGAGGGGAGTAAGACTGGGCATTTATTTCTCTAGTTTTCTCTCTGTTGAATTCTCTACTGAATGCCACAACTCCTGCCAGGTGGCCTTCTCCATGAAGTTCCCTCTTTGGGATTTTATTTTTTTATTTTTTATTCTTGAGACTGAGTCTCTTGTCGCCCTGGATAGAGTACTGTATTGTCACAGCTCACAGCCACCTCAAACTCTTGGGCTGAAGCGAATCTCTTGCCTCAATCTCCTGAATAGCTGGGACTACAGGTGCTAGTTTTTCTATTTTTAGTAGAGACAGAGTCTTGCTCTTGCTCAGGCTGGTCTCAAACTTCCGAGCTCAGGTGATCCATTCCCCTTGTCCTCCCAGAGTGCTAGGATCACAGGTGTGAGCCACTGTACCTAGACGTTCCCCTTGTTACTCTCCCCCCCCAGGGGAGGATTTTAATAGCAGCTCCTTCTCCTTTTCCTTTTAGGCTTGGTGTGGTAAGAGCTCCCTGCTGTTGCCAGGCTCTGGGTGTTGCATTACCCCTTGCACTTTCCCTAAACGTTGCCTAGCCCTACACTGTTGTAAATTAGTTCCTTTATCAAGACAATTGGATTACCTCCTTTGAACCTGCTATTTGTTACCTCTGGAAACCGGTAACTGATACAGGTATATACCATCTTCCTGATAGCCTAGTTAATGCCTTGATTTTGCACCCTTTAATGACTACTTTTCCCAAAGGCAGGCAATGAGTTTAGTTTTGCCCCTTCTCCCCCCTCCCCCCCCCACCAAGGATCATCTAAACATAACTTCCTCAAGGGTTATTTCATCAGCATTCACCCTCCTTTTGCCTTATTACTTGATCTCTGAATTTCTTTTTTACTCCCTCAGACTGAGTCTGTTAGACCAGAGGAAGCCAGTTTCCATTACTATTTTCCGAGATTAAGTTATTTTTTTTCTTTTTCTTTGGTCTGCAGAACAGAAGTTATTTTTGTATTAGTATTTCTTCGCAAAATAGTCTGTTGGATTGTCTTGAGAAAACAATGCACATTTTCCAATCTTCTAAGGAAAAAAAAATCATTATTCCTCTAAAAAGGAGGAGAAATAATGAAAGTATTTTCAGTAAGTAACAGTAAGGATAATAAGAGGGGGGAAAAGGCAGACAATTTAGAATCAAGGTCAGTTTCTTCTTTTGCTGGATTGCAGCAAGCATTTAATGGTAATAAAATCTTTTTCCTGTATAATACATTTTATATTAAAACTGCAGGCATTTACATGAGGGATTTTATGTCTGCACAGTCTTTATTGAGCATGAAGGATTAAAAAAATGCTTTTGGTTTTTTTATTTCTCGAAACATTTTTAAGGTTCGAAAAGCCATTGCCTGCCTCCTGGGCTGAGAAGTGTGGACGCAGGGTGGGAGGTGGCCAGAGCTGCTCACACAGTTCCTCGCTTATGCTGTTTAACCCCAGACCCCTGTTATTCTGGGCCTCTGTGTCTCCTGAATAAACAGTAAATCTTTCTTGATGGTGTGGCAGCTTTACAGCATGGATTCATGCCTTTTTTTCCAGAGAAGCATGAGAGAGCCTGTAATGCATTTTTCCTTCTTTTACTGGTGATTTAGCCGAAGCGTGGGTCTGTTAGCAGAATGAGGCTGGTGGCCAGCAGATCTCTGTCTCTCTTATGTCCTCCCTTTGGTAAAGGGCAGACCCTGGGGCTGCAGTGATGGGCAGCTTAGGTGATCAGTTTGGTGGTTCTGGCAGACTAGAATGAATTGACGGTATATTATTTTGTAGGTTGGCGTGAAATGAATTAATTCTTCTGTTGCAAGTTTACTGGTTTGTGCTTTCCTGGGGACTTTGCCCTTCATTCTTGAGAAATTTGAGATCCATTCCTGATGCTAAAATATCCAGCCCTCCATAGGTCCTCCTTTTCCCATAGGCTTGTGCAGTGTGCATTTGCTAGGATGGTTTTAAGGCTGTTCAATGGGGGCATATTGGAAGGGGTCTCAGAGCAGGTTGAGGTTAGATATGTCAGGAGAAGCTCTACTCATAGAGAAGCTAGTTTTTTTTTTATGACTCATTGCTAATATCCAAGGGTTGAACTGTTGGATTGGTACTATTCTTGGTCATGAGTATAGTCAGTAAACAAAAATACCAAGTCCATAGCTTCCAAGTATTTGAAATACACATTCATGTAGAAAATTATCTCCCAAGGGAAGTAGATTATTGTTAGCAGGGATGTGATCTATAGCAGAGATACCTCGTAATCTGTAATGTTAATTAATATCTGCTCTTTGCATTGGAATGAATTACCAAAGATGGCAGGCTCCACACTTTACATCTTAGATCACCAGAGCTGCATTTCCTACTGGGTGGCTAATAGCACCTTTTCAAATCTAAATATGTTCAGTACATTAACCTGACCTGATTGTTCTCGGCCACGACTTTAACTACACTTTAAAAATAGCCTGGAAGCTGGCATAGTGAAGAGAACATTTACTTAAACAACTATTTCATCCTCCTATAATGTCATCTAGATCCAAGTCTTTTCTGTCTTTTCCCACTATAACGGCAGCATATGGTCCATTGTTACAGGCAGATACTCTTGTGGGAAGGAAGAGTCACATAGGTGAATGGAGAGAGATATTGTTGAGTAAAACACTGTTGTTTCGAGCCCTGGGTCTGAAGTTTTCTTGCAATTTCATTTTTTTTTTTAAAAGAGCACAAACCTTTTAGGAAGTTTCAGCTGATATGCTCTGATTTTTATTTTGGATAATGTCATCTCCTGTTTACTCAGGGCTCCTGAAAATTGGCTAGGAAGACTTTTCAGGGAGGGAAAAATGTGGACAAATACTGTTAGTTTACTTAGGGCTGAAGGCATTGGCTGGCAAAGAAAAGCCATGACACAGTTTCTTTAAGCCAGAAAGTCAAGATCTTTTTGCTCTGGAAGTATAAGCTCCTGCAAACCTTAGGAAAGGCCTGTGATAATGAAGCAAAAGAAAGGAGAGAAAGAGGGCCGAAGGAACTTGCAGAGCAAAACCCGCTAGGCTCGGGAGATAATCACCTCATTAGAAGACAAAATTGCATTAAAATAATGGATTTTCATTACATGGGACAGAATGAAGAAGATGATTTCACCGAGGAGACACGAGAACACATACACATTTGCTTACCCAAACACACACACAAAGGAAAGAGGGACTGCTCAGGCAGGAGCGTGGCAGTGTGCTTTATAATTCTGGATTTGTTTTTGGGGTTTGGAATTAATCAGATACCATGTTGAATTCCAAATGTGATAATTAGGCAAATTAATGCTGCAGTGAAGTTATTAATGAGGCAAAATATGCTAATATGCTTTTTGATAAAGAGCTCTTCTTCTGCCTTCCCAAGAAATTGGCAAACATCTTTTATTTGGGGCCAGACAGCTTATCTCAAGTGATTTACTAAAAAGGTCCTTGGCCGTATGCTGTGAACAAATGTTGTAAATAGGGGTTAATGTATAAATTTTTGATATGGATAAGCCCTGTTGTGGTGTAGCAAGCCCTGTACTAAGACCTCTTTGCCTGGTCTCTGAGTGGCAGCAGTGCCCAGAAAAGCCAAAGGCTTTTTTGGTGCCCTTTAAAGTCAGTGTGACTATGGCAGCCCCTGCCGCTTACCAGCTCGCTTACCAGTATCATTCCTATTAACATCATCATTGACATTCAACTTGGGGCAAACAGTGGCTGCCAACCCACCAACGTGCTTCTTTCATATCAGCAGACTCGGTGTCTCCTTTGGTTTTCAGACGTTCAAAACTCCTAGCCCAGAATCATTAGGGAACCCATTTAGTGGTTTGAAAGTGACACAGCAGAATTTCTTCTTCCGATCTTAACTCTGCTCTTCCGATCTCATTGTGTCTCAGAAGCCTGCCTGAAAACAACAGAGACACGGTCTACCTAGAAAGAGCTGGTCATTAAAAACAAAATTCATGGAAGTGTGAAAGGAAATTTCCCCACGTGCATGATTATTTTAATCCTTTTAGTCACACATTCCACAAGGGCAGAGCCTGTATAATTTTGATTTACTTAGATATGATATTTGTGAAACAAGTTTCTCTTCATCTCCTGGAGAAGGACCATTTTGACTTTGGTGAATCTGAGGAGGGAAGATTCTGATTCAGGTTTGAGTAGAGCAAGCAAGGGTCAATCCTTGGTCTGCCAGTGCTCTTGATATATGCCTTATAGCAGGAAAAAGACCTTTCAATTGATTGTAAAACAGTACCCAAAATGTGACTGGGTCATTTAGGATGGTGCTTGGTTGCAAGTCACAGAAAGCCTTAAGAGGCTTTTGCAGGCAAGGAGTTATTTTTTTTCTTCATGAACAGTCTACCAGGGTAGGTGAGCTGCATTTGAACCATGTCTCAACCATGCCATCAGGGTTCTTCCCATCTCTCCATGGCACTATCTCAGTGGGTGGCTTTTCTCCTTGTGGGCACAAGATGGCTGCGGCATCTCCAGGCATGGCATCTGTGTTTCAGGCAGAAAGAAGAGGGACCGACAGAAGGAGCTGTCTCTCCCTTTTGAAAAGCTTTCCTGGAGCCCCATACAGCGACCTCTATTGGTATCTTATGGGTCAGAATTGTGTCTGGTGACCACCCTTCAGGTGGTCCCCTGAGGTTGGATCAGCCAGCCAACAGTCTGTGTTACAGTTCTTTTCCTGGGCACTCTTACCCTGGGGCATGTGGTTGTGTCTTCAGCTGACTATTACTCCAGGGTGTTTATCTGAAAATTTGGCTACCTGGACAAATCCGGCATGAACCAGAAATTTAAGCAAGAAAGATATTACATTTGCCCCAGGCAGAAGGCAGTGTAGTGTGGTGAATACATCTATGGACTTTAGGGCGAGCTGTGTGATTGCAGACAGAAGATGTTCATCTCTCCAACCCTTAGTTCCCTTATTTGTGCTACACTTGATCTTAGCCAAAAGGCCGAGAAGCGATGTTCCCTTATTTGTGAATTGGAGACCATGCCTGAGGTTACTGTAGGAGGTAACTTGGATAAGAAATATGGAGCGTTTAGCATATTTATCTCATTAATAAGTGGTAGCTGTGAAGGTGGTGAATTGAATGCCTATTAAATTTATAATGAGCTGGCGTGTAACAGACATGGTCTGTTACATGTAATAGGACAAAAATAAATGGTTATGCATTTCCCTTAACCTTTCAAGACAGTGGGTACTGGTGGGTTGAGGTTCCTTTTTGCTAAACAGTGGGGAGAATGAAAGTTTGAAATAATGAAGTCTGTATGCAAAGGGTGGAGAGATTGAGAAGTGTGGGACGGGGAAGAGCAGGGATGGGTAGCAGGAATCGGGACGGGGGTAGTAGTGAGAGAAAGAGCAGGCTGGGGAGACTGCCTGTGGAGATTTGTGGCATGAAGCTTTATACCATGTGATATAAACCCTCTGCTTCCCCTGCACAACCTTCTGGAAAACATCTTTAACTAATGCTTTGGTGTGAGAGGGTCTTTTAATGAATAAGAATAAGTAATGTCTCTCCTCAAGGCTGGTATGGGGTTATAGCTGACATACAGTTGCCAGAATGTTCATTTCACACACATCCTACCACTAAGTAAGTTAGGTTTAGAGGTGAAGCTAACAGAGGCCACACAATATGCACATGGGTAAGACCCGTGTGAATTCAGCGATGGGCTATTGGAGAGAAAGAAAATGACAATTTAAGTTGTGGGTTGGATTCTGCCCCTTTGCACTATGGGACGTGGCCCATAGTGCAATGGGAACTGGGGCTCTGCCTCCCTTACTAGGTCTTTGTTCCTCTGTGCAACGAGGGCATAACATATGTGTGATTTTAGCATTCGAGTGTAAAATACTTTTTTTGAACAAGACGCTTCTAAACAAAAACCAATTACTATCTTTTGGGCTCAATTGGGAAATAGAAACCAGCAATCTGTTTCAAAGCTGGAGAAAAAGCTGGCTGCTTTGAATTTATTGAATGATGGCACAGTACTATAGTTTTGTGTGTGTGAATTAAGAGATTTTCAACGGTGATTGTGAATATACAATTGGTTTCACTTCCTGGGCCAATTTATCCCTTGAGTGAAATGTGACTTCACTGGGTATTAACAAATAATGACCACATTGATATGTAGCAGGTGTGAATCGGAGACAACAAAGTCTGGTTTTTAAGAGATGTGATGACTTCGGTTCCTTCATTATTGGATGATTTCTAATTTGAATTTTTTTCTTTTTGGAGACAGAGGTTTACTTTGTAGCTGTGGGTAGAGTGCTGTGGTGTCATAGCTCATAGCACCCTCAAGATCTTGGACTTAAACTCTGCTCTTGCCTCAGGCTCCTGTGTAGCTGGGACTATAGGCATCTACCAGTAAGCCTGGCTAATTTTTCTATTTTCAGTAGATACAGGGTCTTGTTCTTGCTGAGGCTGGTTTCGAACTCCTGAGCTCAAGCAATCCACCTGCCTCAGCCTCCCAAAGTGCTGGGATTTCAGGTATACACCACCACACCTGGCCTAATTTGAATCTTTATTATACCAAAAAGACAAAACTTAATCTAAATCAACACATAGTCTCCACTGTCTTTCCTGGGATCGGGGCCCAAGTTTGGACTGGTGAGTGGAGGGGCTTTGTGTTCTATCACAAGATGAATTGATTAAGGTTCTGGGTTGTCATCTGCCCACACACTTGCTAGGACATCCTCATTCTCATGTGGTGACCAGTGATTTGTCCATCTGGACCTCTCCTGGGAACTTGTCTCAGCCATGGACAAACCAGCTTGCCCAGCCTGGCACTCTCTTTCTTCTCCTTTCAGGTCCTTCCTGGAACTTGCACATGGTTGTTGCTCCCTGGTCACTCTGGGGCCCCAGGAAACTCAGCTCAGCTGACCAAGAGCTTCTCCCTTCACACCCAACACAGCATATCTCCACTACTGTCCTTGGCAGACTGTGGGGATTTGGTGGGCTTTTCTGGCATGCACATAGCGGCACTGGCGCTGTCTTGGGATATCAGTGAGGGTTGGTTTGGGCAAGGACAGGTGACAGAACCCTGCTCAGGGGCTTAGAGGTTTCTAAACCTCTGATTCTCCTTTGTCCTTTCCCCAGATGGGGTGAACTCTATCTGGCTCTCAGAAATAGGAAAAACTGGCTCTGACTGATCATATTTTAGTCCAAATCTTTTGTTTATGCCCCAAGACCTAGGTTTTTGAAACTCAAAATCCTTTTCTCTCAAACTATTGCTCTCATTTTCTTCTGTGTCAGGACTTCCCTCAGGAAACAAAAACAGAATTCTCACGGCCCGAGTGGTGAAAGTATGACAATTATGGGAAATACTGCTGAACGTCAGTTAATGTTTCAGATGTCTAATATTTGGTGTAAAGAAACACAAGTGCCATGTTGAGGTTCCTGAGAGTACCTCTCCTTGCATCCCTGCCTGCTCCTACCACCATCTTTGTTCATATATATATATTTTTTTATTAAATCATAGCTTTGTACATTAATGCAATCATGGGCTACAGTGTGGTGCTTTCATATACATTTTGAAATACTCTCATCAAACTGGTTAACATAGCCTTCATGTCATTTTCTTAGTTATGGAGTTAAGACATTCATACTCTGCTTTTAGAAAGATTCGCTGGTACCCTTGTAGGATAAACCAGAGAAGTGACCCCTCCAATCACCCTCCCTCCATCCATCCACCCCACTCCCCTCCGCTCTTCCTTCCCCTTCCACATAGTCTAAGGTTATAATTAAGTCATAACACCCCTATGAAAGCTATAAATTAGTTTCAAAATAGGACTGTATACATTGGATACTTTTTCTTCCATTCTTGAGATACTTTGTTAAGAAGAACATTTTCCAGTTCCATCAATGTAAACAGGAAGGAGGTAAAGTCTCCATCTTTATTTAGGGCTGCATAATATTCCATGGTGTACATATATCACAACTGTTCATGTTTTTAAGAAATTGGAGGCAACCTGGCTATTAGAGAGGCCAGGTCAGTCATGGAGCTTCTGGAGAGCAAGAGGCAAACATTTTCTTACTCTCACAAATTGGTAGATGCCTTCCCTTAAGGAGGTTCACAGCAGACCCCTGCTCACCGAGAGGCAGGCAAATCACACTTCTTATTTATGAGTTGTTGACACTTCTATTGTATACTGAAAAATATCAAGTACTAAAAATTTAACATCCTAGGTGGATGTAATAATTTAGGTAAAAACATCAAGGGAAACGGAGGAAACCTTAGCATGAGAGGTGCCATGTTCCCCCTCCAAGCCTATTGAACTCTTTCAGGGGCCTGTCACAAAAAGACTCATAGTCATTAAGACTTTGAAAGAAGTGAAGGGGTTCAGTAGATAACAAAGGAAGTTCCCCAAACAGCATGTGCCAGCATCAAACATAGGTAAGAAAACGGGGAGATTTGGTGGTCATGGGATGTTCCCCAGATGCCCAAATTTGTCATGTTAAAGAAAAACCAAGGACTTAGGAGCTTTTAATTTTAAATTTAAATTTTTTTTTATTATGGTAAGATATGTATAACATAAAACTTACTGCTGTAACCATTTCTAAGTGTATGTTTCAGCAGCTTTACCCACAGCCATAAGGTTGTGCAACCATCACCACTTTCCATCTCCAGAATGGTTTTTTTTTTGCACTTTTTGGCCTGGGCCGGGTTTGAACCCGCTACCTCCTGTACATGGGGCCGGTGCCCTACTCCTTTGAGCCACAGGCGCTGCCCTTCAGAATGTTTTTATTATCCCGTGTTGAAACTTGATACCCACCAAACAATATCTCCCCATTTTCCCTTACCCTTTACCCTCCCTTGGTAACCTGTACTACATTGTCTATCTTTATGAATTTGACCATGCTAAGTACTTCATGTAAGTAAAATCATATAATATTTGTCCTTTTACCTCTGGCTTACTTTACTTGGTATAACCTTTTCAAGGTTCATCCATGTTGTAGCATGTATGAGCATTTCTCTTCTTTCCTTCCTTCCTTTTAAAGGCTGAATATATTCCATTATATGTAGATAGCACGTTTTATTTTTCCATTTATCTGTTAGACATTTGGGTTGTTTTGACCTTTAGCTCTTGTGAGTCATTCCACCATGAACACTGGTGTACAAATAGCTGTTTGTGTCCCTATTTTCAATTTTTTTGGGTATGGACTCAGAAGAGGAATTGTTGGATCACACTGTGATTCTACGTTTAAAGTTCTGAGGCTCCACCATACTGTTTTCCACGGCAGTGTTAACCATCTTACCTTCCCGCTAGCATCATGCAAGAGTTCCAGTTTCTCCATATCCACATTCATTGTTGCCATTGTCCGTTTATTTGATAATGGCTATCCTAATGTGTATGGTTTTGCTTGCATTTCTCCAACGATTAGTGAAGTTGAGTGTCTTTCTTGTGCTTATTTGTATATCTTTGGAGAAATAACTACTTAAGTCCTTTGTTCATTTTTAAATGGGATAAAAAGGTTTTTGTTGTTGTCAAGTCAGGCCTTAGAAAATTCCATTTCCAATACGCTCTTTTCTCCTGAATGAAATGAAGCTATATAGTGATGTGTTTGCCAGAAGGAAGAGTAATTGAAGAAGGTTGTAAGATTCCAAGAAGACAGAGCACCAGTGTCCTCACTGCACAAGATTATATCCAACTGCCTCAGCATCTGAGGCTTTTCCCAACCCAGCCCCACCTGCCTGTCCAGTCTGACTTTCTGCTATTGACCAGCCCAGTGCTCCAGAGCATTCATTTACCTGTCATTCCACTAATGTAGCTGCTGCTTTCAAGGAACTCGTTGTTTAGTGAGGGAAACAGGTACGTTAATGGGTGATTACAATTCATCGTGAGTAAGTGCTAACGTACAAGTACAAA
Organism: Galagoides demidoff; assembly: GCA_963574575.1. Taxonomy (NCBI): domain Eukaryota; kingdom Metazoa; phylum Chordata; class Mammalia; order Primates; family Galagidae; genus Galagoides; species Galagoides demidoff. The sequence goes on from CAUYQV010058020.1 coordinate 15,021, forward strand.
GAAGTGAGGGAGATTATCTTCCTGAGCTGAGAGCTTGAGTTAGAAGAAGGATAATATTTATGGGCTATTGTGAACATTCCCATCTCTGCGCGTTAAATGTGAGCTTGTGTTTTATTATTTTTATTTTTATATCCCTTAAGCAGAATCATTTGCAAACAGCCATTGGCTTCCATAATGCACATCTCCTCCTTACAGATAATAGGATTCCAATTTGGAGGTGTTTCCCTGCATACTGAGATATGCGAGGGCTATCTGAAGGTTATATTATAATTCCGACTGCCAGCACTTGGGTGGGCATGTAGGAAGGCATCTAGAGGCTCATAGGCCTAACCCTTCCCCACCTGGGCTTACTGGGTAAGTGCTTATGTGCACATGGGTGTGAGGAGTAATGGAAAATGCATCTCCATTCCCAGCAAAGGCATCTGTCACCAGCATCACACATAGTGTGTGGCACTGAGCAGGTGCTCAGTAAATGATCTGGTATGTCTCGGTGTTACTGGGTCTGTGGAAAGAGTTTATCTCATAGACCAACAATGAATCCGCAGTCCCAGATGGGAGGGAGTGGAGCAGTGGTGAAGGTAAACCACCCCACTGAATTTGACTCAGAAGAAGCATAAAGTGAGGTATTTTTCTTTTGCCTTTTTGAGAGACAGATTATTTGCTTATCAGGGCTTTGGGAATCCTAAGGGAAGGGCAAACAGGCCCTACTGAGAAAGTTAAAGGGAAAGTAACACAAAGGCAGGAAATCTTGGAGGGATACGCCGGAGAGGCTGGATCGATTGTTATAGGGAGGGATTTATACTTGAATGCAGGGTTTAACTAGGGAGCAGGGAAGGGACACTTTTGGGGATTGCTGAGAAGGAAGAATCAACATATGGATTTCGAGGGGTAGGGAATAGAAAAAAAAATAAAAAGGACTTAAGATATTGGTTTTAGGATTTAGAAGGGAGGGTTTAATTTGGAAGATAAAGGATTTACTGTTAGATATAGTGACAATTAAGCATTGAAGGCATGCAGTCTGAATTGCAACCTTCAGATGGCCCTCAAATTTCCCAGAATGAGGGAAACCACATCCTAATTGGAATCCTACTCTATGGGAGGAGAGGATGGTACACTATGGAAGCCAACGATGGCATATAAATGACTCTGTTTAGGGCAAAACTATGCTTTTAGCTCTAATCTGTTACTTAAAGGATTATTTATTTGTCCGTTTGAAGTAGCTCCTTCCCAGCCTCTGCCTGGGCCCTGCTCCCTGCTTCATCAGTTCCACCAGGCAGGATGAGAGGTCTAAAATCAAAGAGCGCAGGAAGCTATCAGCTCATTGAGCAGATGATAAATCATCCTTAAATGCATATTGAACAGGGATTTGTGATATCTCTTTAAACAGAAACAAAACTCCTACTGGGTCTGTCCTTCTCGTTACCCAAGCTGGTCCTGGTCCTGGCAAGCATGGAGGCTGGTAGGCCTAAAGCCTCCCTGTCCAGGCTTACTGCCTGTGCAAGTGTTTACGTGCAGCTGGGCGCAAGGAGTTACGGAGAATCCACTGCTGATGGTGGCAAGAGCAGTTTTCACTGATGCTGAGTCACAGGGGGAGGTGAGCCCCATTGTGTGGGTGAAGTGCAGGAGCTCAGCCCCTGCCTGTGTGCCTAGAACCTTCCCCCAACCCTGCAGCTTATGATCATTCCTTTATTCAAGCAAAAGCTGCCTGGCTATGCCCCCAAGGAGAGAAAAGGCCTGAGTAAAATTCTGGATCTAGTTCTTAATAGCTGTGAGGTTTTAGGCAAAGTACTCAAAGCTCTCCTTTGGTTTTCCTAATTGTAAAAGTGAGAGGGTAATATGCCCCCTCAGAATATTATTGGGAGAAAAAAGTAGTGATATTTTTTATAAACTCTTATGAAAATGGAAAGCCCTACTTCCTCATTCAATTCACCCAAACAAAAGCATTTGTACCCCCTTAATATTTTGAAATTAAAAATAATGTATAAATAAGCAGGGCCTGGGATAATGCACTATCCTCCATGGTTGGCACATAGTGGGTGATTTATAAGGGGTAACTGTAATATTCACATGATGATAATATTATGTCGTGCCACACAGTCTGGTGTGCAAAAATGTGAAATGTACTTTTTGCACCTGAACTTAATTTCTTTCCCCCCTTAATTTTCCATTCTGTCAGGTGGTAGAAATTTAATCTCAAGCAAAAGAGAAAAGACCTGAGTAAAATTCTGGATTGGCTTCTTAAGAGCTGTGAGGTTTGGGGTAAGGTATTCAAATCTCTCCTTCGGTTTCCCTTTTTTCCAAAGAGGGTCTCAACTTACTTGAATCCTTGAGGAGAGGCCCTGATGGCAGCGACCTGCTTCCCCTCACCCTCTAATTCCCATCAATCCTCTGGCCTTCTGTCTGCAAAGATGGCGGCTGGATTTTCTCCTGAAAGACCTCTTCAGATCCCTGTTTTACTTGGTTATTTCTGTTCTTATCTTGGACTCATGGAAGATTTACTTGTTTCCCACATTATGCCGGGAGCTGGGAGGCTCTGCAAGGTCCTCTTGGGACTGGCTGCCTACAATCCCCACACAGTCATCCCAGGCTATGGCTTTCTGCAGAAAACTCTTAAATCCTCTCGAATCCCTGTGGGGTCATTATTGTGTCCTCTCTGTTGGCACTTGCCTGGGGGTGTGGTGGGGATACACACCAGTGTCTAGCTACCTTCACTTCCTCTTTGATGGCACACGTGTTCTGGACTGAAGCCCTTGGGACAACAGCTTTCTCTTAAGCTTTGGAATCCAAACGTCTGCTTTAAACTCAGTTTCAAGTTTGAAATTCCCACATCAAGAATTGAGTTTTTCTTTCTCTCAGCATTTCTGCGGTGCCGTTTCTTTCCTGAGGCAGTCAGTGCTAGATGCTGAAGTGTCTGTCTGGGGAGAGACGGGGTGGGAAGAGGGAACAAAGGGAGTGCAGGGCACAAGAACATGGCTTAAAATCTCAAAATATTTTCCCACTACCTTGCTATTATTATATCCATTCTCCCTATGGTTTCAGCCCCATGGGGTTGAGTTGCAGATTGATTGATTTGCTTCAATGTTAGAGCATTTCAGGATGATTCTGTTTTGATCTGTTGTTGGCAAAGTAAAACAAAACAAACAACCAAACCAAACCAAACACCAAAAAAGCAGCCAGTGAGGCCAAGAAGAAAGTCAGAGGCTCCTGGACGACAAACAGCTGGTTGAGTGTGGAGCTAAACGCATCTCTGGCCTCATTCTGCTTTTCAGTCTCCCAAAGGTCCTGCCATTTTTCTCGATCTGTTTTCCTATTTCCTTGTTCCGCAGTCCATCATTGGATGTTCTGCTGCCTAGGCAACAGCATTCCAGGCACCTCTCAGCAACATGTTACTGGAGAAGGTTTTGAGCTCCATGCATGTAACATTTCTTGCGATCTAGGCTATGTTCTTAGTCCCCTTATCGTCAGTGTATAACCTGGTCCTGCTGACTCTGTGAAGCTGTTTGGGTCCATTGTGTATCTTCACTGGTATGAGATCCAAAAGTAAAGGGTTACCTATATTTCAAAAGTGTCATTGTCACCATGCTCTTGCTAGTAGCATCTCACTGCGTCTCCTCCCCTGTGTCTGATCAATGATCTTTTGAACTGTGCCATGTTGTCAGCTGGGCACTGGGGGCCACCACACAGACTTTCACCTGCATGGCAATGACAGAAGCAAGGCAGGGACCAGCAGTCGTCTATCCGCACAGAATTCTCCAGCTATGCTGAAACAGGATCTGCAGCAGTAAACTATGAAAGCAGTACCCAGAAGTTTGCCACTGCCACAACCACTAGCAGTGAAATATTAGCGGCCATTTAGGGAACAACTATTTTGTGCTTGATACTGTGCTGGACTCTCCATTTTCCCAATAAGCCTGAAAGGCGAGCACTTTCCTGTCACTTTATTAATAAGAAATTGAGTTTAGAGAGATAAAAGAACTCATCCCTGGTCACACAGAGAGTGAGCGGAGCCAGAACTTAAATCCAGGTTGTCCTCAGCCCCTGCCCTTCAGGCTGGAAAGGCACCACGTTGGCGTGCTAGCTGGGTGTCTCACTGGCCCTGCGGAGTCCCCAGGGCCGGGCCACGCCTGCTCAGTAGTGGGTGCACAATCACATTTAAAGGAAAGTGATGAATTGCATGTCCTGGAAACTAATGCTCTGTGTTCTGAAGGGTTTCATTATGCCAGAGGAGTGAGCCGAGTGACCTAAGAGGTGTAGGCCCTTCCTCTTCTGTGCCCGCCACTGGTCCCGCTCTTTATAGTCTTACAACAGGATGTCGAAGCAGCTGGTTTTTCTGATGCCTTTCTTGTTTTCCTCTAATTTGGGCTTTCTACATAATAGCCAATGGAATGTTTCTAATTCAGAAATCTGGTCACCCCCATTCAGAAATTTTTCAGGAGCTTGGAACCAAGTTTGACTCCTCCTTGTGGCCTTTGGGGCCCTTTTGTGACCTGGCGTCTCCTGCTTCTGAGCCTTGTTTCTCACCATCCCCCAGATCCCAGCTTTGAGCCCGAGCACACGGTCTTTCTCCCATCTCCAAGCCTTGGCATATGCTGTTCCCTCTACCTGGCACATTGCTCTCCTCTGCTCTTTACCTGACCAGCGCCTGCTCCTTCTGGGCTGCCTTCCTGGGCCCCTGAGCCCTTCCCATGTTAGAGTGGTTACTGCCCTGTGTCACAGTATGTTTGTGTCACTCTCCCTTCCCACACATGTGAGCTCCATCATTAGCCACTGTCTCCAGCTCCAGGCCTGGAGAACGGACACTGCCACTCAGCACCTAATAATTTGGTGAATAAATGGAGAGCTAGGTAATTTATTTCTTGTAGCCATTTTGGAATCAGAATAGCTTCCTGAAACCTCAGGCTTGGGAATGTTATTATACTCGGGGACAAACCTTTCAAGGCAGCAAATTAGAAATGGCTTCTGAAGTCCTTGAAACAGTCTTTTAGGAGCTGCAGGGAGGCCTTCCCTGGATTATGCAAATCTAAACATCTTCAAATTGAAAAAGGGAAGCGATGCAAAGTGTCATTTAAAAGCACAAACCCGAGGACTCTTACAAGTTCCTTCTGTTTTAGTCAATTGGGTTGTCACTAACATGTGACACAGAGGAAAATCACGTTTTAACCTGATTAATGAAGGGTCCCATTATGTCATTTTACAAAATATTAAAGAATACAACTGCTCCTCATTGTCACTTATTCACTTCCTTCCTTAGGACTTAAGCCCCCCAAGACATCTGTGCTGGCTTTTCCTTTTCAGAATTGTCAGGGCCCGGGGCAGGCTCCACTGTGCAAACTCTCTCTCCCACAGTCAGGGGACCAGATGGGACTATTGACTGTACCGGGGAGTTAAGGGTTCTGTCCCCTTGGCACTAACCCTCACTCTGACATGATTCCCTGCTGGATTTTTTTTTTTTAGGCAGAGTCTCACTATGTTGCCCTCAGTAGAGTGCTGTGGCATCACAGCTTATAGCAACCTCAAACTTTTGGGCTTAAGTGATTCTCTTGCTTCAGCCTCCCAAGTAGCTGGGACTACAGGTGCCCGCCACAATGTCCAGCTATTTTTTTGGTTGTAGTTGTCATTATTGTTTGGCAGGCCCAGGCTGGGTTGGAACTGGCCAGCTTGGGTGTTTGTGACTGGTGACCTAGCTGCTGAGCTACAAGCGCTGAGCCTCCTTGGTGGATTTTTATACAAATTAATGCACCCCTTGCATACCCCTGATCTGGCTTCAGTGGTTATTTCCCAGGCTTCTGTATTTGCGTCTACTTGCAGGGTCCACACGGCAAAGCAAAGGGCTCTGTCTTGGGACTGCTGTTTGCTGTAAATCCCATGTTTATATCCACACCCCTGCCTGCTGCTGATCCAGTCCTCCTTTCCCTCCCTTTCCCTGCTCTCTGACTTGGGAGCAGCAGCCAACCCTGAGCAGAGGGTGAGCAAACAGACCAGGGCTGCATTTAAGGAGGGTTTCTTTAGCGCCATCTGCCACTTCCACAGAGGTCATTGGATAAACCGATTTGATAAACAAAATGCTTAACAACTCATGAATAAAACTTTAAGAAAAATTCCGAAAGGGATCTGGGCACAACTTTTCTGAGACCGCAGGTCCTGAGTCTCTTTCCGCACCCCATTCACCCCACAAATGTAGAAGCTCCTTCCAATCTGCATTTTCTTTAGCTTCCAGTAGGGGGCAGGTGCCATCAGGCCTGGGAAGATGCCTTTTTTTTTTTTTTATTAAACGTTTTCCTTTTTATGTGTTTGAAGTAGAACCTATCAACAGAAAAATGCATAAAATCATATGCAGAAGCAAACACCTGTGTGGTCACCTCATTTCCAAGAAGTAGAATATTCCTGGACCTTACAATTCCTTCCTTACACCAGCATTGTCCTTACTGTACTAACCCTCAACAATACCTTCCTGGCTTTACGTCAATGTTACCATACTCAAATGCACCTCTAAACACTATGGCAAATCGTTGGATGATTTTGATATTTTGAGGATTGTGAACATTATATAAATGGAGTCTTATGGTGTATATTCTTTTGTTTCATGATTTTTTTTGTTTTTTGCTCCAGATTACGTTTGTTCACATTCATTTCTGTATAATAACAGTGGAAATGGCATCGATTGCCTTTAGTATAACTTATTTATCTAACCTACTGTTGATGGATGTTTAGGTTGTTTCGAGTGTGGGAAAACCATGAACGTTCTAGTCCGTGTGTCCTGACACATACAGGCATGCATTTCCATAGGGGATACAGCTCAGAGTGGAATTGCTGGGTCACCAGAAATGTATGTCTTCCACTTTACTAGATAATGTTGTACAGTCTTCCAAAGCAGTTCTCAGCAGAGCACTGCATGAGAGATCCAGATGAACTGCATATTCGCTAATACTTGCTCTTGTCAGACTTTTTAATTTTGGGGGCTAATGTCTCTTCAGCAGGGTTGGGCCAATGAGTGGGAAGGGCACCCTTCTTAATGGCTTCCATATGGTTCCTGAAGCATGATGGGGCTTCTGGTACTTTCCCGCAGACACAGATGGCAGAAGCCACAGAGTTAGATGTTCATCTGTATTAAACACAGGCGGTAGGTGGCTCCTCAGTAGAAGAGAGATTTTCTGTCCTGCCCGTCCCTCTCTCCTCTTTTGGAATGCTCCATCAGCGCTAACAATGGCAATTAGGCTCTCCTGCCATCTGGATGGCTCAGGCTGCCTGGGAAGGGCAGCTGCTGGCAGCTGCTGAAGGTGGTTGCTGAGCCAGGACCTGACACGGCCCCAGGCTGCTTCCTGCGTGGACCTCCTGCCCAAAGCCAGTTCCACAAGAAATAGACACGCTTCCCCACTCATGAGGAGCGCCCAAGAGTTACTGAGGGAGTTCTTCAAGAAAAGAGTCAGTAACTATTCCCAGTTAGCAGACCCCGCCCAATCAATCCTGATTCTTTTTTTTTTTTTTATTGAATGGTAACTGTGTACATTAATGCACTTATGGGGTACAGTGTGGTGTTTTCACACACAATCCGAAACACTTCTGTCAAACTGGTCAACATAGCCTTCATGTCATTTTCTTAGTTATTGTGTTAAAACGTTCATATTCTACTCATAGAAAGATTCACTTGTACCCTTGTAAGATGAACCACAGAAGAGAATCCTTGAATCCCCCTCCCTCCAACCACTACCCGCTCCCCGTATCCTTAGGTTGTTATTAGGTCAGGAATTCTTAAGTCATGGTTTTACCACAGCTTAGGGGTGTGTATCCTTGGATAAGTTCTTTGATGTCTCTAAACCTCAGCTTCCTCTGCTGCACAGTGGGAATAATAATAGTACCTATTTCTTAAGTTCACTGTGAGGGCTAAACGAAGCAACGTGTAACGTTTCCATGGGACTCATTATTTATTCCAAAGCAGGAAGCATCAGAGGTCTGGGCAGGTGACTTAGCGGCACCTGTCCTTCCCCTCACACAGCACCTGGAGCCTCTCCTGGGTCTTCTGTAGATGGAGTCCCTCTGCCAGTCCTTCTCTAAATGCCGATTTATCCTCTTTCAGCCTCTAGTTTTAGGATTCCTCCTCCAGATTCCCCCTCGGTGGAACTGTTCCCCACCACTTCCCAGGGTGACATATTTCTAGTCATTTGTCCCTTTTCATGCCATGCAACTCTGCCCTTGGGCTTCAGCTACAAGTCTGTGTGGTTCTGCTCTGCCTCCTACCAGTCCTACTGTGGGGAGCTCTAGTCCCCTTTGGTTCTAGGGAAAAGGACAAAGAAAGGACCCCATATTCCATGAGCCAGGCAGAGGTTGGTTAGGAGAAGCCTAAGCATGCTTCAGTTAGGGTTCTGTCTCTCCCTGGCAGCATGGGCTAAGGTCACTTTTATGCTAAATTAAATGAATGCATATATTACCACATCAGGATCTGAAGGAAATATTAATACTTACAGGATAGTGAAAATGAAAATGCACCATAAACTCTAAAGTAACATACAAATGCTGACTTTTATTATTATTTATAATAAAAATGCTGACTTTTATTATTTAACTTGGGATTTTCCACCCAAACTTTACTTCAGTGAAGTTAGAGACCTACCTTCCCTTACATATAATTTACAAAAATATCAAGACGGAGATCAACACCTGGACAACTCCACTGGCTGTCTGTAAAGTATTTACTCAATTCTATCCTTCCAAATCTTAAACTCATTCTAAGGACACCACCTTTTCCAATGGTTCTCTTGCCTCTGGTGCAGTTCTAAGTCACTGGGTCACATTTCCACATGGCTTTGTAAATGCTTTGCTTGGGTTAGCCACGAGGGCCACAGTGGAAGCCAGGAGATCAAAGTGCCAAGTGCGTCTATAGCCTTCTTCCTGGCAAGGCTGGGAGAACCTGTCACGTGTGCTGCCCTACACTCTAGTCCCCAAGAGAAAGCCACAGGTGACAAAGAAAACTGAATGCAGAAGCAGGAGGAGGCTGGTTTCTTTGGGTCTATCTAACAAGAGATCAAAAGTATAATACCTTTGTTACTAAAATACATAGGTGCTATGTAGGGGGCTTATAAAAATGAGTATCTCATTTCAATGTGCGGTCAAGAGTTAATGAGAGATTATGGACACAAGAGCTACTGCCTACTCGTGTTTTCATTGAGCCTTAATAAATGCATTTATATGACACCACAGAGACATTGGGAAGACATAGTAGCTCTGCCAGGAGAGAGGCTCAAGGGAGATGGGTGCATAGGGGAAGGGACACTGATGCTTCTCTGCCCTGAGCTCCTGGGTCTCACCATGAAGGTGCATGTCCATCCATCCTCAGGGTAATCCAGGCATGAAAAAGAAATTTTGAATGGTGGGTCCCCATGTCTCCTTCCCCGCCCACTCTCATGACCACTGCCTTTAGGGAAGGCTTCCAGATGGCTCCATGGCCCCTAGGTCACAGCTTTCTGCTACTCCCTCCCTCCTTTGAACCATGTTGGCTAAATCCATGGGACTGGGCTCTGCCTTGACTCATGCCTGATTCGGTAGGTTGTCCTATCTCCCCCACACCTTAGGTCTCTTGCAGGATTAAAGATACCTTAAGCACCGGGCCAGTGCGTAAGACTGTTGGTTGCCAGATTTCCTTCCCAACATCTAGGAAAGGCTTTCTAACCTGGGTTCTGTGTCATCAAGCAGGGTTCACCTGCTGAGACTCTGCTACTTCATTATAGGCTTCATGATGCCAGCCACTTTCTGGACTACGTGTGAGACTCTTAGAGCCCAAGGATGCTACACTGTGCCACCACCATCACTTCCCGAATCCGACTTTGCCACCAGATGGGTTGAACCAGTGCCTGTCCTATCCTAGTGAGCAAGTCAGGTGACACTGTATTCATCAGGGTTCTCCAAGAAACCAGAACAATAGGATGTGTACATACAGAAAGCGAGATTGATTTTAAGGAATTGGCTCATGCATTTAGGGAGCCTGCTGGAATTTCATTGCAGAGTTAGTATTGTGGTCTTCAGTCTGAAATCAATAGGCTGACAACTCAAGCAGGGCGTCTGTGTTGTAAGCTTGGGGCCCAGTTTTTTCTTCTTTAAAAAATCTCAGTCTGCTCTTTAAGGCCTTCAACTGTCCAGATGAGGCCCATCCTCATTATAGAGCATAATCTGCTTAATCAAAGTCTACTGATTTCAAAATTAATTGCATCTAAAACATACCTTCACAAGGACATCTAGACATGTTTGACCAACCAGCCTAGCCTAGCCAAGTTGACATATAAAATGTAACCATCATGGCCACTTTCCAAGTTTTCTTTCCTCCTCCCCTGACTTTCCCAGCAATGCTGCTTCTACCAGTTATGATGCTATGAAATGCAAAGTCACAGAAAATCCTACTCAAATAAGCTTAAAGTATGAAGGAAACTAAATGGCTCTTGGAACCGAAAAATCTAGGCAGCCAGGCTTCAGGTCTGACTCACTTCAGGTTTAAGCTTCATCCCTCTCTCTGATTCTCTTGGCTGTACCATCCCTGTGTTGATACTATCTCAGGCAAGTTTCTTCCCTGATTATGAGATGGTAGACACACTTCCTCATTCAGATCCAAGAGGAAAGAGAGCAGAGCATGCCTTCCAGACAGGGGGAAAGATCCCTGAGCTCTGATTCTCTCTGATTTATTCAGTCCTCACATCATCATTGTGGCCAAGGGAATACTCTGTTCTGATTGGCTTAGATCTGTCCATGCCCTAACCAATCCCAGGGGAAGGTGATGGGATAGTTCTGGCAGGCATCTAATGAGGGCTCTCCCCTGGATTAGGAGTAGAATCCATCCCACCAAAATAAATAGTCGCTGGGCAGGGGCTGAGGGGTGGACTGGGTGCTGGGGAATAACCATGGTGCTCCATCATGGCGCTCTACATCAGCCTCTATAGTTGGGCTATCGCGTGGGCTAAATCTATGTGCACACCCAACACTGCAGCCTATGAAGTGGCACCAGCAGAGCTGAGTGGACCCAGCCCATGGAGTCATGGGCAACAGTCCTGATCCTAAGAAATGATAGTTGCTTGGAAGGAGAGGTGCTCCCTGTTTGGACATCCAGGCAGAGCTACCCCAGCATGGAAGAGCAGGGTGCTGGCTGGTTGTGCTCATTTCGGATGTCCTTGTTTCTGACCTGTTTGCCCCTCCTCTGCCACTGAGGGAGCGAGCTCCACAATGGGACCAAACTCATAGCAGCCAGCCCTACAACGTTGGGGTCTGGGGTGCCACCCGGCACCACCCAGAGTTGAAGAGAGTGACTCATGCTGTTCTGGTTAGTGGCTTGGCAGGGACAAAGAAGGAAGGAGGAAGGTGGCTTGGAGACATGTCGGGGCAGCCCAGAGGAGGGGGTTGTCTCTGAGATTTCCATCTATAATTTGTTTTTGTTTCAAAAAACAACAACTGAGGTGTCAGGCCTCTTATCTTAGGCTATGAAATGCCTCCTCCACCCCTTCCTCTACCTATATCCCTTCTTTCTTCCAATACAGTCCCGGGGCGGGGGATGGGATGCACCCTTGTTGGAAATTACACTGGATTCCTCAGGAGCTTCCTTCAGGAGCACGGGGCACGTGGGTGTAGTCAGCCCCGGCGCAGCCACGTATACTCCCATCAGCTGCTGGACGACAGGGGCCGTCCACTGTCTGAGCCGGCACACGCCAGTGCTGTGCCCAAGGTACCAGCCTACCCACCAGATCTAAGACTCTTAAGAGAAAAAAATCAGAAAAGAGTTTCATGGTCTGAATATCATTCTGGGCTAGGGAGAGAGGTATTTGGGGACAGAAAGTGACTAGAATTAAGTGAGGGTGCTGCTGGTACACGGGCCAGTGTGTGATTCCAAATTGTGCCAGGAAAAGTCATCCTATTGAAGTCTAACAAAATGCTTTATGGTTCACAAAGCTTTTGTGCCTTCTCATAACAACCTGTGAGGAATCCCTTTTAAGGAACAAAAAACTGAGACAAAGACAAGTCTATCGACTTGCTTAAAGTTATATAGTTCCTGGGGCGGCGCCTGGGGCTCAAAGGAGTAGGGTGCCAGCCCCATATGCCAGAGGTGGCGGGTTCAAACCCAGCCCCGGCCAAAAAAAACTGCAAAAAAAAAAAATTATATAGTTCCTAGATGAAGCTTCTTCTAGGAGCTTCTTCTATTTAAATCCAGATCTTCTAACTATAATCTCATCTTCTTTTCGACATTTGAGAAAACAAAAACAAAAAAAAATTGAGAGTTACCCTTTTGGGGGCCCTCTCAATACAGGGCATATTAGTTGAGACATGCCGTGGAATGGATTATACAAATCCCTCAAACTCGTTTGCTTACAGGCTGGTTTATACTCATTCTTCACGCTTAGTTTGCTAATGTACGAGTCACATGTTACTGTTGTCTTTATTCTCCTAGTTTAATCAGGAAAACGAGCCAGAAGAGCTGAAATGATTAGCTCGGGATCATTAGAAGAGGAAAGAATTTATATTCGCAGTGACTGTATTTCTAGTCCATTGATTAGGCAATTTTGCTTTTATGAATCAATTGTGGTGACTGCTGGGCTGAATAAAAGGTGGAATTGCTATAACAAAGAAAATATAAATTAGTAGCTTTAAAATACATACATCCTATGACTGGGCCTAAATATTCAATGGAATATTTCTATTTCCTCTTCCTGATTTTTTTTGGGGGTTTTCTCAAGAGGCATTCACGTGAGTTCCTCAGCTCTCTTGTGGCGTGTGGCAGTGATTCAATCATGCGGTGTCCTGGCATGTGACATTATTATTTGACTTCCATTGTCAGCCCCGTTGTAGATGCAGGTTGATGTTCAAAGTCAACACACTGCGCTTTAGGGAAAACAGTGACACACATACTTGAATCTTTAGCTCTGATCCAGAATCAATGTGATTTTTAGAAATATGTCTGATCACCTTTGAAGAGTCTAATAACAGAAGTACCAACCCTCCCATCTCTTAGTATGTTAACTCTTTTCTTAGGGTATATAAAGGTCATTTCATACATTGCACATCTCAAACTGATTAATCTTCATGGATTACCTCTTGCTATAGCAAATATGATAATGTCCAATAATTGCAATTCATAATCATGGAACTTTATTTCACGAGAGGATGTTTTGAAAACCAAATAAGCACTTTTAAGAGGCTATCGGAAGATGAGATAGGGCAGAATCGAAATGGAAGAAAGAAGAGAAAGCACAGAAACACACGGGGATGGATGTAGTGCCGGGGGGACTACGAGAAAAGAAGCTGGGTGCTTAGAGTTAAGAACAAAGAAGGAGGTATCCAGCTTACCTACAACGGGATTTTGAGCATTTTAGAAACCAGATGTTTCACAGATTAATTCATTTGACAGACATTTATTGTGCGTCTCCTAAATGCAAGGTGCTGAGGATTTTAGACTGTTTTGTTTTGTAAGATCCAGCAGTCTTGTAGCCTACAGAAAAAAGGACTGAACCACGGCGAGATTTGATGAACATGAAGGAAAAGGGGCAGGAGAAAGAAAACAGCAGAAACAAAAGTAGCAGCAGCAGCCAATGCAAACAAACCCCCCCTACTGCAAACCCTAGTTTTTCCCAAGCAAAATATGTCTAATATTTCTGAGCTAACACTTTCCCCGGTTTCCTTCAGCAAAAGTCCGTCAATCATGAGCACAAGCATATCCCACCATTTCTGAAAGTTCTGCCTTCTGGCAGGTATTGTGAGAAACACAGGATTCAGATTCCAAGGGTGTTCTCAAAGAACTTAGGATCTATTTGGAGATTTCGAGATAATACACCCTCAGTAATAAATCCAGTCTAGCACAGGATGCAGGCCGGCAAGTGGCCACCCCAGTTAGGTGTGGACAATAGTTCAGAGGAGAGCCGGAGGGAAAAGGAAGTTTTCACAGAGAAGATGGACCCAGTGCGGCCTGAGGAGGACACCAGACAGGGACAAGGACATGACATGAGGCTAAGCAGAATTAGCATCGTATATTTGGGAAGCCCACGAAGGACAGACTCTAGCACCTACATCTATAACTAGAGGGCAGTTACTCCAGGGTGGTGGGGAATAAAGTTTGAATAAACAAGGTAAGATGGGACTTCCAAGGGCCCAGAAACTCATGCACGGGGAAGGACCCGGACTCCACTGGCAGTCCATGATGACAGAGGCGAGCCAGGAAGCCCACCCCGGTCAGGGTGCTCATCAAGAATGGAGCAAGGGGACCATCGGGTTTAGGGTGCTGATAGCCCAGGAGATTAGTTCCAGTTCTGAGGAACTGGACCAGGATGGCAGCAGAGAAGGAGATGAGACATATCAAAGAAGGGGTTGATAAAGCTCAGAAGCTTACCTATAAATGACACAGTATGAAGGGGGCTTCGAAGATGATTCAAGGTGGCAAGTGTGAATCATTTATGAAAACAGTGTCTAGATAAGTGTGTAAGAGTGACTTGATGTTATGCTGAGACAGACTCAGGGTAGAAACAAGGCCTTCCTCCTCCTCCCCTATCCCAGGGTTAGGCAAGGCCTGGAGTGGGTGGTGGAACTCAGCTGTCTAGGGGCCGGACGGGGCTGAGCCAGCACTGGGGCCCAGGAGTTCTGGGTGGAGGACATCAGAGGGTGCAGACTGGAGGGTGCAAGATGAACACAGGGACAAAGTAGGTGGAGTTTTTAGTCAGGAACTCAAATAAAGTTTTCTCAGTGCTTGAAACAAGTATAGAAGGGTCCCGGTCTTCTAGTCTGTGGATTCGTTTTTGCATTTGAGCTGCATGAGCAACGCTTGTTCTTCATCCTGCCACTGAGTCACTTATCCAACATGCATGACTCAGTCACACACACACACACACACACACACTCACACACCAGGCACTGTCCTAGGTGCCAGGGCAAAAAGAAATAAACCATGAGCCAGGCCCTCCGGAACTCTTGACCTGCTGGGGAAGGAAGGGGCAGATAAACAGACTCTCAGAACTGAACACAGAAGCAATACTTCCAAGGAAACCATCTGAAATAGCCATTTGGGATATTTTCTCAGAAGTCAACCACTGCAGGGGTGCTGTGTTGAATTGGGGTGGGAGGGGATAAAGATTTCAGAGCTCTTCCTTCAGGAATTCTCAGCTGGAGCAGTGAAAGCAGAGGGTGGCAGGATTTAGGGTTAGAAATTTGTGTCTCAAAGTTCAACACAGAAAAGAATCCAGGACTGCCGTCACAGCAATTCAAAGGAGTTAACCAGATCCTGCGGGAGTCCAGCTGGCCCCTGGGAGACTAAGGTATGGCACCTACGCTTCTTAAGTTGAAGGGCAAAATCGAGCAAAAGACAACCGGCCCCTTTTTATCTTCATTAGGACATTTCTAAATACTATTTCATGAGTACATAGTAATATTACAAAATACAGATTTTCTTTTCATCAATTTATGTTGTAGGATAGAGAGCAATCCAGAGAATAAGATCAACTCTCTCCTCCATGGTCCCCCTGAGGCCTAGTCACTAAGCATCAAGGAAGACAAGCTCTCCGGCAGTCTGCTTCTATAGCTGTGGGTCCCCAAGCCCTGGGTGGCAGACTGGTCCCCATCTGGGGCCTGTTAGGAGCCAGGCTGCACAGCAGGAGGTGAGTGGTGGGGGGAGTGAGCAAAGCTTCATCTGTATTTACAGCCGCTCCCCATCACCCGCATCACCGCCTGAGCTCTGCCTCCTGTTGGATCAGCAGCTGCCCTTGAACCCTACTGTAAACTGTGCCTGGGAGGGATCTAAGCTGTGTGTTCCTTTTTTTAGCTTCTGGTTAATATTCCCCCTTTCCCCTCCCTGGTCTATGGAAAAATTATCTTCCTTGAAACTTCCGTGGTACCAAAGATGTTAGGGACTGCTGTTCTGGAGGACAGCAAGCTGTTGGACACAGAAGAAGGCAAGGAAGGCCCAGCTTGGAAAACTTTCTCTCATGGTGGAAATTTGGGCTCCATTCAGCCACTCAGATGTTCCCCCTTTTCCTCTGGCAGGACTGGCAGGCACTTACCAGCTTGGAAAAGAGCCTAGAGATGGGGGTCCCCTCCTCCAGGGCCAGTTCTTGGGTCTGTACAACACTGGACTTTTCACCAGGTGAAAAGTCTGACTTTACCTCCTAAAGGTATCTGTGAGCCCTAGCTGCATTGCCTGAGGCTCTGGGAGAGAGGTGCAGGGAAAGGAATGAAGTTTAGCAAGGCTGTTAATAGGTCAGGTTTGGGCATCCAAAAATCTGAGTTTGGATTCTGCCTCCACAATGTCATTAGCTATTTCATCTTGGACAAGTTACGTTCTAAGTCTTGATTGACTTTGTAGACTGGGCAAAAGTCCCTTAGGGACTCTGCATTTGAACGAGGTAATGTATGTGAAGTGCTTAGGCTTTTGTCTGCTGCCCTAGGAAAAGCTCGATGCACGAGCCCCAGTATTATTACGGAGGTGGCTCTCTCTATGTTCTGTGTGAGTCCTAGAACTAAATGGCGCTGCCTAGACCCTTACCTGCTTTTTTCCCCAACCCAACTCAGACACCAGCTGCTGAAATCCTAACCTCATTCATCGATAGATTCATCTATGAGGAAATGTCCCAGTACAGCAAGGACCACAGTACCGCTTTAATCCCACTGCCTTGTTTTCCTGCTTATTTTCTGAATAATCCAACAATGTGAGCAAGACTGTACTTCCCTTTCCTACCCACATGCACGTGTGCGCAGGTGCACGCACGCACAGACACACACACAAACACAAACACACACACTGATAGACAGAGGAGCAGGCAGCTGGGGGAGCGGGGGTCATGACAGCCTAGAGCTATATCCTGCCCAAGCAACCCCGTAGGAGAGCCCACGAGGAAAAAAAAAAAAAAAAGGCTGTTGGCCAAAGAAGATTTTTATTTTGCAGTTTCCAAAAGGTAAGAGAACGCTTCCAACATTTTTTTTTTTTAGCTTGCAGGCTCAGAATTTAAACATAGGCCACTGAAAGGCTAGAACCTCGGGCCACCCCTGAGTGCTCAGGGCGTGTTGCCAGCCCCAGGAGTTCGAGTTCTTGCCCAGTAGGCTTGTAACTTGAACTTGCTATTTCTAAAATCCCAGTTCTTAGTAGCGGGCGCAAATTGTGGGCCACGGAATTCTGAGAATTATTGCCCTTGTCAGTTGCTAAGTCACATGCCCTTCAGCCCATTCCCTTCTAGTGGGATAATAGTACTTCAGTTAGAGCCTATGAATTTCACTGTCACATAAAAATCGGCACCCCTTATAACACCACCCAAGGCTTGCCATAATCACCCAGAAGTATACCGTGGGGCCTGTCATAGTTAATCAACTTTCAGGATCCCCTGGGGTCTCTGAATACAATGACTGGTAGCAAATTAATACAGACTTTGGATCATCCCATTTAACTTCATCAAGGAACTGACCCCATGATGAAAATTCAGCTTAATTAGGGTAATAGCTCATATTTCAGGAGTGCCTCAAAGCAAGAACGCCCACAGATTTTGTCTCTTACTGTTCAGAGCTGCACCACACGTCATTCAGAGCCACCTTTTAGGGAACAGGTATGTTAATCCCCGTTTTTGATGGATGAGAAAAGCTTGCTGTGCCTTGACAAGAACAACAGATAAAGAGCTGGGGGCGAAGGATGTGAACCCAGAGCTCCCAATTCACACTTTATTTGCTTAATTTCTGTCTACCAACTACCAGCAGCATAAAAATATATGCAGAATGAATTTGGGGGAGCACATTAATTAATGAATAGGGTATCTTGTGTGCTTGGCAAAGCCATAAATAGATATCAGTTGTGGAATGTTAGAGTAGACAAATATAGAAGGTAGTTTGTGCTCAGCAATGCCAGACTCCCCCACAGAGCCCCATGCTGGCATGTTAACTGGTCTGTTTGAGAGCTTTTTTTAAGGTTCAGTTGCATGATAGTACAAAGAGCCTTGTGTTATGGTCTCAACACTACTATTTATACCCTGTGACCCAATAAGCACTGATTCCTTGGTTGGGGTTCTCCCAACATCGAAAGAGAGAGAGAGAGAGAGAGAAAGAGAAAAAAATAGCCCGACTGGGGGAAAAAAAAAGTCGTTCTCACTTACAATACTTGAGTCAAGAATTTGGAAACATGACCCCAGCCAAAGCCTTCAGAGCCCTCGTATCAAATGTTGTTATTTTTGGGTAGCATGAAAGGAAGGCTGGGTGAGGAGTGGACAAGGTGCCCGAGTGGCTGTGGCAGGAAGCGGGGGTGGGGTGGGGAGAGGAGGGGGGAAAGGGACTCAGTGAGGCCAGGGTCCCACCCAGGGCTGGGGCTGCCAGCTGCTGGGCTGGCCCTCCGCCTCCTTGGGGAGGAATTGGAGAACTTCACCTTCCCTTGGTCAGCCTCCCTCTCCGGCGGGGGGATGTGAGATGTTGACTTTGACTTTGCTCTCTCGGTTTCCCAAAGCCACCTTGGCACTGTTGTCCTCCCAGATGCCCCAAATAAAGCTCCTCAGTTCATTTTAACCCTCTCTCTTCAATTTGTTTTTATTTCAGTAGACAGTATTTCCCCTGACAGCAAATTGCCTCCCCCTTTGGGGGAAAGATGCTTGCAGGAGATATTTTTATGCTCTGTCTGCAGCGGGTGAAAGGGAATCCTGGCTTAAGATATCACCGGTGGGGTAATTCACTCCTCCAGCCCCACAGAGTGGCGGCGACGTCAGAGTAAGGCACTACCCATGTTTGGGAATACAACTCTCTCCCTGCCCCTGCCATTCCCCCGTCCAACTTGTCTGTCCCAGCACACACACACACACACACACACACACACACACACGCATGCATGCGCACACGCCTGGCTCTGTCATGGACTTTTGACCTTATTCTAGGGGAACACGAAGGATAGCCAAGATGTCCTATACACTATCCTGAGAATACAGAGGCAGGAAACCTAAACTGAACTTGCATCATTTACGCACCTTCAAATTTACCTTAGCTAAAAAGGTCTTCAGAATGTTTAGATTCAATTTCTCCTCAAAATAAATCAATGTCTAACTGCCCATGAACTCTGCAAAATAGGAGACTATTCTTGACATAAGTTGCAGGTTTTCCCATACCCAGGATATTCTTCTAATTAATCCAGCCACACAGGTCTCTGAGCACTGACCCCGACACTTCCCAGAGAAATTCTACCTGTTCTTTAATCCTTTTATTTGAATTGTTAAGTACGGCTTCTGCATACAACTTTCCATGGGAGCCAAGGTGAAGACAGGAGCTCTCCCGCCTCTGGAGAGTCTCTAAGTTTTGTGGCGCTTAATGCATTTTCACCTTTTAAATGTTGTGTCTCTCCTTATTGTAAGAGATGACAGTATCCCGAAAGACAAAAACTGTCTTTTCACGTCTTTGATGCCTCTCAGGTTGTTCCCAAAGTCTTGTGCCCGGGGTAGCATTTGTATTAAGGGAGGCAGTCCTGGTGCCTACCAGGACCACACTCCTGTGAAGAAGCTTCTCCCCCTGTGAGCTCTGCTGGAAGAAGAGGGCCCAAAATGAAGTAAGTTCAGTGAAGACCAGGACAGTGACCCCACGAGCATGTCCCGGGAGCACAAACCCAGCTTCTCACCTAGCTGCAGGGAGTCAAAGGAGGCTTTGCTGAAAAAATGTTTTGAGGTGGGACTGGAGGGTAAGGGGAAGTTAGTGGGTCAACCAGATGGTTGGTGGAGGTGTAGAGGTGGAAGAAGCATCTACTACTAGTTAGACACGATGTTGCACATTCTAGAATGGGAAAAAAAATGTATTAGATTGGGTAAGAAAAAACAAAGGAAGGGTGAGTGATAGTCAGAAAATTAGCTAACCCAAATTTAAATTTTGGATGTCCTTGTAACCTAAAGTAAGGAGTTTTGCCCCAATTTAAGGACAATGGGAAGCTATGGTTGCCCGTGTCCAGTATAATTAACACTGTGGCCCATACGTGTTTGGATAAAGGAATATTTATCAGCAGATAACCGTAGGAGACAACCTGATAACTTGGGCCACAATGTATTAGGTAAAGTTATACATTTCCACTGTATTTTCCACTGTATACTTTTCTGCTTGTGAGTCTTACAAAATGTGTCAGTGAAAATAAACATTATTTTTCTGTCAAGGATTCATTGCTCATCAAAATAGGCAGAGTATGAGTGGACGAGCATATTCACTTGGACCTGAAGTCCATGTGCCACCCACTCTCTCATGAAGCATCTTTTTTGTCTCTCTTATTACATTGATTTGGTTCTTTTTGTTGGCCTTCCAGAACTCCCTTCCCTTCCCTTCCCTTCTCCCTTCCCTTCTCCCTTCCCACCACAGACTTTGCTGCCCTGGGTAGAGTGCTGTGATGTCATCATAGCTTACAGCAACCTCAAACTCCTGGACCCAAGCAATCCAGAACTTTCAATAGAGCCATGAATTTATAATCTCTTGTGCAGAATAATCAAACATTTCCTAATACATCCTATTAAAAAGTGGTATGGGGCTTAAGATGAATTAATATGAATTTAATCTACAACAGTTTTTCAGCAAATAATCTGATTTCCTGCCTTCATGATAGGAAGCATGGGTCTGGGGCCACAGGGTAGGGCAGGCTGCCTGATAGCCACACTCCTCAGAAAGCAAGGTAGTTTGTCTTTGTAGTGGCACTAGATGTACTGCAATTTTATGCTAACATGATTTTGAGGAGATTTTATCTCTTTGCCACAGATATATTCAATTTTCTTGGGATTTTTTTTCCCCATGGATTTGACTCTTTTTAGCTGATTCTTGATGGTCTGTATATAGTTTGAAGAATACCACTCTTAAGATACAAGATGTTAGTGCCTTATAAAATGTTACTTCATACATTGAAGGAAAAAAGAAACTCACTGTTTTAATTCCCATCTAGAATAAATATACTTGAACTCTTTCTGCCCATGTCCAAAAAAATAAAAATAAAAGCTTTTTGTTGTTGGCATCTGTGATTTCTTATAGAGAGAACACTTATGAATCTTTATCTCTGCCTCTCTCTTCTAATAACTTCTAATGTCAAGAGTTGTTTTCCACCCAATGCAACAGAAAGTCAGAGGACTAAAAGGAAGGATAGATCACAGTTCCTCTCCATGACGCCCATGTGAAGAAGAGGTTCCAGAGACCCAGGAGAGACTATATGGATGTCTTAACATCTAACTCCTAATCTGGAAACACCTATCACTTCCTGATGCCAATAAGGTCTGGGGCAACCCCTAAGGGAGACATGGATAGCCTACCTTCAAAGTTAAGGTGACCAGATGTCCTGCTTTTGGTGGGACAGTCCAATTTTTAACAATTTGTCCCATGTCCTGAGGCATTTTAAAAAGTCCCAATTTTTGGAAAGAATGCACAACAAGCTAGGGAACAGTGGGAGAACGGGAAGGGAATAGACGGTTTTCGGCTGCCATGTGGCTATTTTGCCAGAATATGAGTTTTATATTATTTTTGTTAATTTTAAATGTTAAACTTTAATAATAACAAATAATGGTTGAGAACTGATTATCGAGAACTGCTTATCAAAGTTCACATTGTTGATCAGTTGTTAGAATTCGACCACCATTGTTTGGACTTAATGAGCAATGGCATTTTTTGGCATTGGCAACCACAAAAACATTTTGTAACTGTCTCTCAGATGATATACATCATACTATGTGCTAGTGCTAGTTAAACAAGTGATGTCAACAAATCAAATATTCAGATAATTTAGGTAAGTAATTTACTTATTTATTTTGTGAATTTAGCAGACAGTACTCATAAGCAGCAAAAAGTCTAGTGCCAGCCTTGAAAGTGACACTTACGACTTACGAGGTATCATTATTAAAAAAATATATTGATAAGGAAAAAGGTTAAATCTTGGGCATCAGCAAAAATCACAATAGAGAACAAATGGTTAGAAATATTCTATCATTTTGAAACAAACCATGTTCCATACAATAACGCACTAAAAATTGTGGGATACGTGCTGTCCTTACCAGGAACTAATGCTGTGACTAAACGCATTTTTTCTATGGTAAATAAAGTGTGGACATCAGAAAAATCACAATTAAGTGTTGAGACTTTGAAAACCACTTTATGTGTGAAATATAATTTAACAAATTCTTTTGAAAAATTTCATGACCTTTTAAACAATGACAGCAATCTACTAAACAAATTCACTCAAATGAGAAATATGCCAAAGAATAAAATAATACTATACATAATTTTTTAATGTATTATATTTGTAAATTGTACTTATGTTGAAATTAAAGAAAATATGTTACAATACTGTTTTTGCATTCTATGAAAACTTTGTTGCTCCATATAGACCAAATTTTTAATTAAGAACCACCCCCACCCCACCCCACCCCTGGTCAATGGTGTCCCACTTTACCAATGTTAAAATCTGGTCACCTTATCCAAAGTCCTTTTCATTCCTGAAGTATCCTTTCTGAAACACACATACTGTTTCCAATTTAACTTATCTAGGTAGAGGGAAGGCTGACCCTCACAAAAATAAGACTACCTTCCTCTAAAAACATAGTCTGTGCAACTCCTAAGAGCCCTTCTTTTGGCAGCACTAGGAAGGAGGAGCAGAAGCCACTGGTGTCCCTGACACTCAGGCCCCAACACAGCTCCTGCCGCCACATGCTCCTATGCCTAGGAAGGACTCCCTCTGTGGAGCTGCTGGGCACGTAGTCTGCAGGCTCAGGAGGCAAACCACCAGTGGTATGTTTTCTGAGCCTAAGAGGAAGGTGTGTGCCTCATCCTGCAAGGGCCTCCCTTGCACACGTGTGTCCTGAGGCCGAGGCACATCCACCATCACGTGTTGTTCATTCCACGCTCCTGCTCTTCCCAGATGGCTGCGCTGCAGACGCTAACTTCCACTTCTTCTTCCCCTCCCGCTCCCCCCGCCATCCTGTCCCTGCTGTACCCCTCCACCAAGCCAGGGGTGAGGAGTGCTGGTCAGAGGGCTTTCTATTCCTGCAGGCTATCTCTGTCCTCGTGACTGAGCCTGCAGATTCTGCCAAGGTCACATGTACTTCCGGGTGATATTTGTGAAATAAGCTAAAATTGTTCCTGAGAGCACAGTGCCAACCCCAAACCTTATCATAACTGCACTCAGAAGAAATTAGGCTTGCGTTTGTAGAGTCCTGTAGAGGCCAGTGCATCTCAAACTGTAACATGCCTACCAGTTCCTTGGGGAACCTGCTAAAATCCAGATTCTGAGTCAGCAGGTCTAGGGCAGGGTCTGGGAGCCTGCTTTTCCAACAAGGTCCAAACGATGCTGTTACTGTTGGTTTGGGGACCACCCTTTCAGTGGGAAGGTGTTGGTCCCAAGCTCTCTGAGGGCCAGTGTCAAGTCTGATTTGACCTTGTACTCTCAGTGCTCAGCACTGTACCTGGCACACAGGTAGTGAGTGGGGAGATTTGGAAAGAAGGAAGAAAGGGAAGGGACATGAAAAGATGGGACATGGTGGATTTTCCATTGAGTAAGTCTTTCTGCTCTTAACATTTACAACATGTTAAAAACCAAGACAATAACCTGTTCTGGGATTATAATAAGAAAAAAATAATAACAACAAGAAAAATCCCCAAACCAAGACAGGCACAGGTGAAACTGATGCATAAGCCTAGTGGCAAGATTTTTACTAGAGGTTTTTTCCCCACACATCCACAAATGTGCTTGCAGACTCCAGGGTTTGCTTCAAATGTGGCACAGCCCAGCGGGAATGCCAGAGTTCTCTCAGAGGTGGGGGAGTTGTGACGTGCCTACAGGTGTTTTGATGACGTGCTGCTGTTATCTCAACCTCACTGGCCAAATTGCTCCAGTATTGCTCCAGGTCCTTGGGGAACATTGAAGGACAGCATTTCCTTTAGAAAGTGATAGAATTGGTTCGGTGCCCATAGTGGTTACAGCGCCAGCCACATGCACCGAGGCTGGCGGGTTTGAGTCTAGCCCGGGCCAGCTAAACAACAATGACAACTGCAACAAGAAAATAGCAGGGTATTATGGTGGGCACCTATAGTCCCAGCTACTTGGGAGGCTGAGGCAAGAGAATTGCTAAAGCTCAAGAGTTGGACATTGCTGTGAGCTGTGACGCCATCGCACTCTACTGAGGGCAACATAATGAGGCTCTATCTCAAAAAAAAAAAAAAAGAAAGAAAATGATAGAATTTTTGTGTTTGCACAGTTTATATGAAGCCTTGAGACTCTCAGATATTTTCATCACTGCACCTCCTAATTTATAAGTAAAACAAAACCTGAAATGCTAGATCTGTAAAAGGCATCTTGGCTGGGTATGTTGGAGTATACCTGTGTTCCCAGCTATGGGGGAAGGTGAGGTGGGAGGATCACATGAGCCTAGGAGTTCAAGGCCAGTCTGGGCAACATAGTGAGACACTTATCTCTAAATAAGTAATTAAATAAATAATACATTTGCCAACAGCAAGCAGGCTTGTGGGGAGCTTCCTCAACCAGAGTAGCCTTTATCTTAAAAAACATGAAAATCCAGGAAGAGTATGGGTAGATAAGTATTATGAAAATGTTAGGTGTATACCTGCTTGCAAGTTTTGAGAACTTATGCCAAAATTTATCACTATTTTCAGAAAAAAAGCATTCTAAATAAATATTTTATCATTATGAAATTAACCTAATCCCAAATCATTTTAAAAATAGAGAAAACCCCCCCAAAATTTAAAAAAAATCATTTCAATACATCACTACCCACTATTCAGCACAATTACTAAGAAAATTTGGGGTTTTTTCCTCCGTGTCTTTGTTCAACCTGTAATTTTTTACATAATTTTAACATGTGAGGCTTGGCACCTGTGGCTCAATCAGCTAAGGCACCAGCCACGTACACCTAAGGTGGCCGGTTCGAATCCCCAGCCAGCCCGGGCCTGCCAAACAACAATGATGGCTGCAACCAAAAAATGGCCAGGCATTGTGGTGGGCGCCTGTGGTCCCAACTACTTGGGAGGCGGAGGCAGGAGACTCGCTATGAGCGAGGTGGTTGGTGGTTGCTATGAGTTGTGATGCCATGGCACTCTACCCAGGGGGATAGCTTGAGGCTCTGTCTCAAAAAAAAAAAAATTTTAACATGTGATATGCACAATTTTATGTGGTACTTTTAAAATTTAACATGTATCTGTTGTAAGTATTTCTCATGTTATTATGCCTTAATAACTCTCATTTTCACTTCCTGTGTCCATTCAGTGGTGATACCAAAGTTTATTAACTCAGTCACTCACACAGTTAAATGTACTAAGTATTTAAGTTGTTTTGAAGGTTATAAATATCATTGTGCTAAAAATGTAATTTGGGTGTACCTATTTGTACATGTTTAGAATATCTAATTAGCTTGGAATCCAAAACAGATCCATTGATCCAGACATTTTAAAAGAAATATATGTAGCATAAAAGGTGACGTAATAAGAGCATTCAACAAATGGTCTCTAGGAAACAAACAGGGAAAAGACAAAGATGAGGCTCCTTAGCTTCTGCCAAGAAGAGAAGAAGTAGGGAGGGACTGAGCTGTAGAAGGATTTGGAGCCTGAGAGGCCAGGGCAGGGGCTGAATCCCCTCCCCCTGCCCTGTCCCCCTGCAGTAACCACTGGCTAGTGATTTGGTCCCCTTGCATCCCAGCCTCCTCATAGAAACTAGGTTAATAGCACCTACCTCAAAGGGCCGTGGTAGGAGATGATGAAATGCACAAAAGCCTTCGAGACAGGCACTGTCCCAATGTGAGCTTTCAAAGTTAGAAAACCTCACAGTGCCAGTAATCAGAGTGGCCCAGGGCATTTTGCCTTTGTGGGGCCTGGGCACAGATCATGTATGTATGGATATTAAAAAGTTATAAATAAAATGAATGAAATATTCCCTCATAACAACATCATAGGAAATGTGCATAAAGCTGTGCTATGATGGAATATACTAAAAAGTGGCAAAATCTCAGTGAAGAAGGAGAATCTGCTCATTTGTGCACTGTGGAGGATGGACTGTGAGGTGGCAGGGCCCCCACAGCCTGGGGAGACGTTCAAGGAACAACCCACAGCTGCTTCTCGTCCTTTAACAACAGTCTTTTCTACTCCGCCAGAAGTCAGGTAGCCCCTGCATACTTTCCTTTTTATCTTGCCAGCAAGCATGCAGCTTTTTCTCCTTAAAGTTAATCTTTACCCCGTGTGCCCAGATTTATGTCATTTAGTAGCCTTGTTTAAGATACTATATAAATAAAGCTAGAACTACAGTTCAGTGCTGGCTGCAGTCTTAGCTGCTCCAGTCATCCTGAGCCCATCTTTGTCTCTTGTGTGTCTTATTTCCTCATTCCCCACCATTCCCACTCTGTTTTGTTCTCCATTTTCACACTGGTCCATGAAAATGCACCCTTCAGGATGTTTTTCTGCAAGCAATGTTTGGATAAATAATAAGAATAAACACAAAACTTCATCAGTTATATGCAATGTATTCATTAATAAAAATTCACTTTCTGGACTTCAGTAAAATCAGTGATTATATCCTCATAATCAAAATTTTCACATAATCTGTTTCATTAATAGCAATAACCTAACAGATTAAAAATAAATCCAGTTATATTAAAATATACAAAATTTGAACATGCTTTCATCAATATGC
Source organism: Galagoides demidoff (assembly GCA_963574575.1). NCBI lineage: Eukaryota > Metazoa > Chordata > Mammalia > Primates > Galagidae > Galagoides > Galagoides demidoff. Next base: position 41,629 of record CAUYQV010058020.1, read on the forward strand.
AAATCAATGTGAAAAACAAAAAAATGAATTATTTTGGATGTGTTGTCAAAAAATTTGTTCTTCTTAAGTATTCAAACTTATCAGTCATAAGCCAAATGCAAATTAATGAATAAATATCAAAAATTAAAGTTATTCAAACAGATCTGAGGGTTTTTATTTAACATTTTAATATAATTTACATGTTATTGCACATTTTTTAAAAAGAAACTATTTGCAACTTTAAGTCTTTCCATTTAGTTGCTAATGGAAAGAACAGGTTTTGAACTTCACATGTATTATATCCAGTACTATATTTATATATTAAGGTAAGAGAAATATGAGTTATGTAATATTATGAAATGTTGGCCAAAATGTACGTGTAATGATTTCACATGCTGTGTGCAATATTTTAGTAACTCTGGAACTCTGAACTGGAATGGAAGAGAAAGGAGAAAATGAACTCTTGGCACTCTTTATTATGCAAGAATGCATGACATCCTTATTAGGAAGAATCTCACAAGTAAGTAATGATTTTGTCTTTTATCTCAGCACTTCTTTTTTGTTTTGTTACATTTTTGTTTTGGTTGAGACAGAGTCTCTGTCTGTCACCCTGGGTATAGTGCCATGGCATCATCATAGCTCACAACCACCTCAAACTCTTGGGCTCAATCTTCTTGCCTCAGCTTCCCTAGTAGATGAGACTACGGGTGCCTGCCATAACACTTGGCTAGTTTTTCAATTTTTAGTAGAGATGGTGTCTTGCTCTTGCTCAGGCTGGTCTGGAACTCCTGAGCTCAAACAATCCACCCACCTTAGCCTCCCAGAGTGCTAGGAGTACAGGCATGAGCCACCTTGCCCAGCCTTATCTCAGCACTGCTGAAGTTCAAATCTACTCCACATTCTAAAGCTGTGCATTTCTGATTTAGCAATAGTGTAAATATGTTTTCCCAGTTCTCAGATGCAGTTGCTTTTCATTTCAAGGGCAAAATGCAAGGACAAGTGATGTGAAGAAATGTCCCTGGGGCCTTAGCCTTGTTAGCCACAGGAATGGATGTGCTGAATTACAGGTTGTCGTGCCTGCACTGAGTGCTGGGCCTCCCTTGAGTGATGGAGTACCTTGCGTCTGTGTGTGCTTTAATAAGAGTGTGTGTGTATGTGTGTGTGTTCATCTGGGATCCTTTAATTTACGAGGCTAGATTAGGGCCTCCCTTTGATTTGAATAAAGGTGACACTGCAGAAAAGAAACTAGTGATATTATGGACAAATATTTATTGGATACATTGGTCTGCAGTGTACAGATTCTTCTTACTATCCAATTATTTTTTTCTTTATTGCCTTTGAATCTATCCTAGAGCGTTTCTCAATACCTTACCCAGCTTGGATGACTTGACTTTTAAACACTGGGCCTGTGTCAGTTTCAACATCAATCTATTACAGAAGACAGGAGACAGAGGTCCCTCCTTTCTCATCAACAGGGCCAATTCCAGAATTTGACAGCCAGTTCAAAAGAGAGTTGTCTGTCTGGAGAGAAGTCTCATGAAACAGAACAGAGTCGCAGAAGCCTGGAGGAGGAGAAAAAGGTCCAAATACAACTCAGAGTCCCTGCTGCGTTCATTAGCAATCTCTTTGAATCTCAACTCTTTCCTCATCTCTGAAGTTCAACTGAGCTTTGCTTCCTACCAGAAACCTCTAGCCATTTGTGAAGGGAACCAGACTCCAAGAAAATAACAAGAAAGTGTATTCGAATGTGAGACAGTTATTTTTGTAGCCTGTGCAGTGATAAAATGATATCACTGTCTGCAAGGCTGGGACTCTGAGCCCTGAGGCAGAGGTAAGACAGTGACCCAAGCTGCCCCGCAGAGATGTCAGAATCTAGGGAGCCAAGCCCGCCAGCCAGGGGGGAGCAGCCAGTTGTCTGCTGGTCTACGAAAGGCCATCAGATAACGCGCTGAGCTTGAACTTTCAGTAAAATGTCGCCTTTTCCTTTAAAAGTTGTTTATCCTGCTTATCTTTGATTTCTAGATGGCCTACATTGCATTTTTATTAAGGCCCCTCTTTGTCCTGGGTCTGGTCCACTATTAGAACATCATCGTTTCAAAATTGTGATTTTCCTTCTTGTGAAATGACCTCATTTTAGGTTTGCCTTAGGTTTTAAATTCTCCTTCTCCGAGGCATGTTTTAGGGCAGGTCTCAATATGGCTGTGGGCTGCTTTAGATTTATTATGATTAAATAACTGTTTCCTATAAGTTCCACATATGTTTACTTCAGGAATATAAAGACTGGTGGGAAGGCCAGGAGAAGAGGGAAGAGAATAAATCTGTGGTTCAAATGGGAGATAGTAAATCACTTAGAAATCTTTCCTGAGAGCCCACTATGTGTCTGGTGCTACTGAAGTGGTGACATCAGCAGGGTGCATCTTCTGCCAAGCTATTTGTAATCTAGTGACCAAGTGCATGGGGATCTTAGTCCCAAGGGAGAACAAGCTGAATTTATTAGAGAAATACAATCCAAATTGTTTAAGCTATTTGTATGGATCAAAATGTTTCCTGGTTTAAGTGTTTGAAGAAGAAAAAAAATAAGCATAATCCTAAAGAACAGAAAATGCTGAGTACCAAGAAGTAGCCCACTTTGACCTCAGCCATACTGGGAGGGCTTGGGCGGCAAGGGTGGACTGGCGCACATCATTTGGTAGGCAGCGGGGAGCATGATGGGTTTTAAGCTGGGAGGGGATATGATGATAAATCTAGCAGCAATGTGTATGGCAGATTAAAGTCAAAGATATAGGCAATAAAGAGGCCTATCAGAAATTAGTACTATGGCGTCTTGGCCTGGAAGGAATGAGAGGAAGAATGGGACGCTGAGCCCGGGCCTCCTGGTTTACTCGTAGGGAGATATACACTGTCAACATAAAACAAGTCCAGGCTGGGCCCATGGCTCCCACCTGTAATCCTAGCACTCTGGGAGGCCGAGGCAGGTAGATTGCTTGAGGTTACAAGTTTGAGATCAGCCTGAGCAAAAGCAAGATCCCATCTCTACTATAAAGAAAAAGTAGAAAAACGGAGGCAAGAGGATCACTTGAGCTCCCGCTGGAGGTTGCTGTGAGATATGACGCCATGGCACTGTACCCAGTGCGACAGCTTAAGACTCTGTCTCAAAAAAAGAAAAAAGAAACAAGTCTTTGCGGGGATCACACCTATGATTTATCCAGAAGGGTACATGTGAATCTTTCTAAATGTTGAATATAAATGTCTTAACACAACAATTATGAGAATGACATGATGGCTAGGTTGGCCAATTGGATGAAAGTATTTCAAATTGCATATGGAAACACACTGTATCCCATGACAGTATTAATGTGCACAAATATGATTTAATAAAGAAAGAAACAAGTCCTTTATTCCTGCAGTGGCTGCTCCTTGTCTGTTTCGTGGATGTGCGTTTCAAGTGTGTCTATTGCCCCATGTGCTTCCATGGGCCATGAAAAGCATGTGGTCAGCTGGACTTGGGTCCCAGGTTGGGTCACTCATAGGCATATTTGGGATAGGAGGATGGTGATGTGAAGGCCTGGACTAAAAGCACAGTCATCTCTTGTGGGCTGAAGGGATAGGTGAATCCTATACCATAACGAGGAACACTAGAAAATTCTAGGGGACCAACAGCAAAAACGAAAAAGAATCAACATGCATGTGGCAGTGCCAAAGACCAGCTGGGTGAGAAAAATCAAATACCAGGAAAGATTTAAGACCACACCCTGCATGAGGTCTGCCCTCACTGTGCTGGTGAAGAGAGGAAGGCCAAGCCCAGAGATATCTGACTTCTTGTCGGGTTGGATTCCTGGGAATCAGAGTCTGAAGCTGTAGCAGGCAAGCACATTTACTGGGGAGTTCTCTGGGATCAACATTTGGCAGAGGGTGAAGGAAACAGAGGTGGGGAGAGCAGTCATGACAGAGGCCTCACCCACTTCCGAGGGGTACTCCGACATGGGCATGGCCCTGCTGGTTGGCCCAATTGAGGCGAAAAGACTGGACCTTTTTACCTGCCCCAGTCAGGTGGCTCCCATCAGGCAAGGGCAATGCCTGAAAAGGGTCTCAGCTGTGAACACTTGGCACTTGAACTTTCTGGCAGCTGGGGAAATGAGGGCCCCAGCTCTGAAGGAGCGGGTGTAAGAACATGGACTTCGTCATCTACTCTCTGGGACTTTGCTCTGTCTCCTTTGAGAATCTTAGGAGAGAGACCACCAGAGGGACAGCTATCACCCAGAGTTCTGTGCTCTCAAAGCTGAGAGATGGTGCAAAGACAGCAGTGGAGGGGACACAGAGGACAGTCCAGGAGGTCCAAGATAGGCAGCCTGGTGGGAGGTAGTTGAGTCGAGGTTAGTGGCCACGGGAAGGGTTCGCAGTCCCACAGCTTGGCCATCGCTTACTAGCAGGGTGACCTTGGGCAGATGACTTCATCTCTTTGTCTCTCTGTCTCTTCCTTTGTCAAATAACAGCAAAAACAGTTCTTACCTCATAGAGTTGTGAGACGAAATGAGATAATGCATGCGACGTGCTTGCTGCGAGCCCGTCGTGAGTAGGGCTCAGTAGAGGGTGGCTGCGAGCTTCAGTAATGGTAGGGTTAGTAATCATAATAAAGTGTCTGCTGACTCCAAGAAAGGCCTTAGGCAAGTGTTGGAAGCCAGAGTCCTAATCCGAGAGGTCTGAGGGTTGGGAAAATCGGTCAAACACAGAAATCGGTCAGACCATGTTCGAGCAGGGTGGGGCGTCTCAACAAACACCCAGGAGAGGGGCTGCTGCTGCCTTGGCTTTCAAGTGTCCTCAGCTGAATGACACGCAGCAGGTGCAGCCAAGAGCGGAACAGAACACACGGCTGGTGAGAAAGTTGCTGTCTTCTTCATCTGAAAGCGTATTTAATCACAAACAATCCCTGTCCACTGAGTTTTCTTTATCTTGGATTTCAGGTCCTGGCTTTGCCACCTCCCTAAAGGCTGTGGGCAAGTCACATAACCTCTCTGACCCTCAGTCTCCTCAGCTGTGGGATTCCCATGAATAAGACCTGGTCTTACTTGGTGGTTGTGAGAAATATTTGGAAGTAGTTTCCAAACCCCCACACACAAGTAGATGTCGCGATTATCAGGATTATTCTGCTGAACGCTTTTGTCTCTTTGGTTGGTTGGTTTTGGGGTTTTTGGATGTGAAGACCGTAACCAACAGGGGCTAAAGAGGACAGTGACAGGGTAAGGAAGAAGGAGATGAGGAAACGGAGAAGAAAATGATTGCTATGACAGCTTTCCTATCTGAGTGAGAACGATATTTATCCCTTTATATATTAAAGGCCTGCTTTGTGCCAGACCCTGTAGTATACCTTTATGATTAAGAGAGAACTAAGATATAATCCATTCTATCAAGGTATTCATGACACGTGTTTGGTTATGTATGTTAAATTCAATTTCCATAGGTAACAAAAGGTTTGCAAAGGTGCATCCCTACTCTATCCTGCAGTCCCTAAACTATCTAGATAAAACCCTCATGGGAACAAGAAGATCCTGCTAGGTGTATGTCATTCTCAATTCTTACCTTTCTGGGTGTGGCAGCCACCTTTGGCCAGATGCCTTCTCTTGGGGAGGTGATCCCCAAGTGGGACACACGCCCACACACAGGCTTAACTTCCTGATTCCACTGTAGTTGGAGAGTGGAGTCTACTTTTAAGCGCCATTTCTTTAAATGGATTTTAAACGATAAATCTTTCTTTTATTAGTCATACTTTTTATTGTTGTTGTTGTTTTGGGTCTCGTCCTAAAAAAAAAAAAATTCCTCCCTGCTCCATGGTCAGAAAGTTAGAAAGATTCTATTTTGACATGTAAATCCGAAATGTAACCAGTATTAATTTCACTATGTTGGGGAAAGTAGGGCTCTGTTTGGGACATAGGTACATAATTTTTAAAGTAACAGACATTTCCAAGATGATAGACAATGTGAACGTATTGAGGGAAAGAAAAGAAACGACTGAATTAGAGATTATCGGAGGCTAGAAAGACGAGGCAAGGCCTCAGAGTTATTAGGGTGAAACCCTTTAAGACAAAAGGTAACAGGTAGCACAGGGGCTCACGCCTGTAATCCTAGCACTCTGGGAGGCTGAGGCAGAAAGATCTCTTGAGCTCTGGAGGTCAAGATCAGCCTGAGCAAGAGTGAGATCCCCATCTCTACCAAAAATAGAAAAAAAAATAGCCAGGCATGGTGGCAAGTACCTATAGTCCCCACTACTCAGGAGGCTGAGCCCAGGGGTTTGAGGTTGCTGTGAGCTAGGCTGACACCATGACACTGTAGCCTGGGGTAACAGAGTGAGATTCTGACTCAAAAGAAAAGACAAAAGGTAATTATGTTATTTCCCTACCCCCTCCATCCCTCTTGGCATGTGTCATTCGGTTTGACTCAGCTTCTGTGTTGATTGGATGAGTCCGTGAGCCAGGTTGGACCAGGGTAGTGAAGAAGGGCACTTATATAATAGCCACGCTATCAATTTGTTCACTTACCTTCAAAATAGCTATTGAGCCTCTGGTACCAATATATCAAAAGGAATAAGTGTAATCCCTGCCCTTCCTGGAGCTCACACCTGAATCTGATCACATGAATGCCATGTAGTTTTGTAAATAGATGAGAACGTCTTATAGTCATTAAATTATCACAGTTAACAAAATACACCCATAGATGATCTTTCTGTATATGTCTAATTGAGATTCACAGAGGCTCGCAGCCTGCCCACGGTAGCCCATCTCGTTATCCCAGAGTCAGAGTTTTCTTCTAGCTCGGTGCTGTTTTCAGTTACGCTGTCTCTCGGCATAATCGCCTTCCCTCCAGTGGGTTTTATTGCACACTTACTTCTCCTGCTAAATCTGTCTCTATTTATTCATCTATCATTGTCTCTGTCTATTTATCTGCCGATTATCTATTATTCATCTAACTCTGTATTATCTGACTGTCTACCTCCCTATCTGAGTAGGCAGAGCGGATGGTGGGAAGAGTATTAGAAAAGGTTTGAAGCTGCCTGAATTGAGTCAGATCCCAGGCACATAGCTGGTTGCCTAACATCAAGCAGCTACCTCATGTCTTTGCAAATCAGTGTTCACACTGGGGAGGGTTTGGACTATATGTTTTTTGTAGTGGGTTCTAGGTTTCACGTGATGCCCTAGTCCACTTGGTGCTGCTGTAACCGAATGGTGAATACTGGGTAATTTATAATTACCAAACATTTATTTGGCTCACAGCTCTGGAGGCTGGATGGTCCAAGATGGCATCTGAATGTCTCATCTCACAGCAGATGATGGGAGGGCAAGAGAGTGCTGTGTGCACGTGTGTGTGTGTGTGTGTGTGTGTGTGTGTGTGTATGGGGGCGGGGAACAAGGAAGAAGGAGAAAAAGAAAAGAGAAGAAGGCCAAACTCACCCTTTTATCAGGAGCCCATTCCCATAACAACCCACTTCTGCAGTAGTGGCATTAATTCCTTCATGAAAGCCCTCAGTCCCTAATCGCCTCTTAAGGGTCCCACCTCTCAATACCATTGTCTCAAACTCCTGAGCTCAAGGGATCCTCCCGCCCTGGCTTCCCAGAGTGCTAGGATTACAGGTGTGAGCCACAGCACCTGGCCTGCACATGATTTCTTAGTTACTATTTTTTCAAAGTATTATCTCCTTTAATACTCTTTTATTTGCTAACATGTTTGTACACCCATCATCTGTACTACCTCTCCTTCTGCTTTCCTGTTCTAGTGGTAAGGTTCCTTGGATTGCGACTGAGAATGATACAACTCGAACTAACTTACACAAGCTCAAGACTCTGTTGGCTTGTGCAGCTGGAAGCACTGGGTCGATCACAGAATTGAAGCAGTCCGTAACAAAACCAGGGCCTCTGCACTAGAACTAAGGATTCTGTATCTCAGTCTCTACCCATATTTCATTTATGACTTTTTGTTTCTCTTTATCTGTAGAGTTTGTTCTCCTCTACTGCAGACAGGACTTGCCCACACAATGGGAACTATGGCCCTGGCGGCCCCAGCTAAGCAACTCCAGTAGAAAATTTGTTCTCACAGTGTACATGTATCAATCCAAAAGGAAGGACTCCGGGATCCCATCTTCCACTTAAATCAGTCTATTGTTGGGCAATTGGCCAAGGGCCCTTGAGTCTGCAGCCCCCAAAGAAACCTGTGGAATACGGGAAGGGTAGTTCCCCCCCAAAAAGGATGCTGAATAAATGACAACTTAAAAATGTCCTTTACAACCACTGACCAAATAATAAGGTCTCCAGGGGCAGAAACATCAACTTGAAAAAGTGAAGGCAGAATCATGGTTAGGGTCATGGGCCCCAGAAACAGGTTTTCTGGGTGAACTCGAGCTTCACCTTTATAAGCTGTGAGACCTTGAGCAAATTATCAACCTTTTAAAGCCTCACTTATTCCACCTATTAAAGAACAAGAGTGTTCCTATGTCACTAAGTTACTATGAAGATTAAATCGACGTAAAATGCCACACACAAAATCAGGATGACAACAGTTGGCTATTACGGCTATTATTGCCACTAATACTTCTACTGTTAGGAGGAAAATCATACAACTGGGGTATGATAAATGATAGAGTCTGAACTAAAGCATTAGCTTTGGACCTGAGTCTAAAGCTCTTCCCACCACAGCCCGAATCAGGGCAGCTGAGCACTGGAAGGCGGCAGGTGAAACAGTGGTGGAGGTGAGTGAGCAGGGTTATGGTGCTGATGTACCAGGTGGCCAGGGACCCCCTCTTTATTTTGCTTTGTAATTACTTCTTATTACCCTATTTTACAGAAGAAGAAACTGAAACATAGAAAGGTCACCCAGCTAGGAGGTGGCCAAGCGGCTCCTTTAGGGCCTTGCTGATGAATTGGCAGAAAAAGCAGGTTCTCCCCCATGCTCTGGCTAGACAGGATGAATTCTGCTGTCTTCTCGTGTCCTTGCACTTGTCTAGCAGGCTATCGGGCTCGTGGTCGGCACTCAATCATGGCACTTCAAAGAACAAATGGGCAATGCCAACAACGACAATTGATGTTAAAAAAAAAAAAAGACAGAAAAAAAGATAGAACTCAGACTCTTCTGAGATAATTGCTGATTTCAAGTTATGTAGATAAGCTTCCCCTGGTAACTGTCCCTGCTGCTACTGTTTGTTCATTAAATGCCCCACTTCCGTGCAAACTTGGGGTTGATTTTTGTTGCATATGAGGGATCTTAGATTTACCCGAGACATTTTCATTCTCATTTTTTTACAATCCAGTAATTTCAAAATAATGAGGGTGTGTTAGGTCATCCTGAGACCTGTTTCTCTCTGTTACTCAACTCCACAGTCTGACAGTCTGCTCTGAATTTTCATAGGGTGTATCATTCAGTACCTGCAGGAGGGCAGTGACTCAGCCTGCTGAATAACTCCCTTTCCCCCGTGGTGCTGTGCCAACCTTATTTCATTGCTGTGGCATGTTTCTTGCCCTGTGGCTGATAAACAAGGTTACCCAGTCAGGAAACCAAACCAAATTCTATACTTCTGAGTCAAAGCTTGAGGTCTGCCAATCTCGACCTGGAAGACGTGCCCTTACACCTTGCTCAGTCTTCTACAGAAGTTGTTTTTCTTTTCCTCAACCCCATCCCTTCCCTCACCCTCAGCCCCCAAGAGGACTTAACCGTGGAGCTATTTTTACCTGCAAAATAAATCTAGGGGATAAGATCCTTTAGGTTGCATTTGTCAAAAAGGAAAAAGGAGAGAGAGAATGTTTAATCGTTGACTTATTTGAAATTGAATATCTGTTTCTGCAAGTTTTGATTGGTCTGGTGGTGGTCAGACTGGGTTCCATTAGGAGTCTCTGACGGCCTCACAGGTAGGTTGTTGGGCTAAGCCTGTGGTCATGGAGACAGCATGGGGTAATGGATGGAAATGTCAGGGGTCTGGGATTTGTGAACTCCACTTTCCAGAAGTGAGGATAAAATAACTTCTCTTAGGGATGTTGTAAAAATGAAATGATAATATATGTGAAGTGCGTGTAACAACACATCCCCGATCTACGTGAAGGTAACCTTTCCTGTTGACTTGTTGTGTAACCGTCACCACGATACTGGTTTCTGCCTTAATTGTCCCAAATAACCAAACACAGATAATTATATTTGCCATGATTTTTGAAATCATGTCTTCAAAAACTTGAACTAGTGAAAGTATTATAGAAATTAGTGGCTCGGCACCTGTGGCTCAATTGGTTAAGGCGCCAGCCACGTACACCTAAGGTGGCGGGTTTGAATCCCCAGCCCAGGCCCGCCAAAACAACAATGATGGCTGAAACCAAAAAATGGCCGGGCGTTGTGGCGGGCGCCTGTGGTCCCAGCTACTTGAGAGGCAGAGGCAGGAGACTCGCTTGAGCCCAGGAGTTGGAGGTTGCTATGAGCTGTGATG
>CAUYQV010058023.1:0-10734 GCA_963574575.1 Galagoides demidoff
ACAGGCGCCCGCCACAACGCCTGGCCATTTTTTGGTTGCAGCCATCATTGTTGTTTGGCGGGCCCGGGCTGGGGATTCGAACCCGCCACCTTAGGTGTACGTGGCTGGCGCCTTAGCCGATTAAGCCACAGGCGCCGAGCCCCATTCATTTTACATTGAGCCTCTTCATGTCTTTGTATTTAAAGTTGTCTCCATTAAGCAGCATATTGTTGTTTTTTAATCCAGTGTGCCAGTTTTAGTCTTTGACTTACATATTCCTTTCACATTTAGTGGAATTGATGATATAATTGTGTTCCTAGCAATCATCATACTGTTTGTTTAATCAAATAGTTTTCATTATTCAATTTTTCCTTTTTTATTTTGATAGTTGCACATTTCGTGGTTACCTATGTTACTTAGTGGTTCCCTTAAAACATGCATATTTGACTTGTTATAGTTAAATACAAATTATACCATTTTCTTGAAAAATGCTAGAACCTTTGAGCACTTCATTCATCCCTATTTTCACTGTTTTTATCTTATGGTTTAACTCTACATATGTTTCAAACTCTAAGATATTATTAGTATTGTATGGTTAGTATTCCCTTATGTTTAGGCATGTGATGATTGTTTTTCTAAGCTCTTCATTCCTACCTTATATCTCTGTGCTTTTCTCTGGCATTATTTTCCTTTTGACTGTAGAATTCCCTTCATTTATTTCAATGTAGCTTGCTAATGACACATTCTCTCAGTCTTTGTCTGAAAATATCTTTATTTCACTTTTATTTCCAAATGGTATTTTCCTGGTACACAGAATTCTAGGTTGCAGAGTTTTGTTTTATTTTGTTTTTACTTTCAGCATTTTAAATGTATAATTCTACGGTTTTATTGTTTCCACTATCTTTGTTGAAAAGTCAGGCAGATATAAATTACCCCTTCAAAGGTATTGTATCCTTTATCAATAAGTACTTTCAATATTTTCTCTGTCTGTTATTTTCAATGGTTTAAATATGATGTATTAAGAAGTATTTTCCTGGCTCGGCGCCTGTGGCTTAAGTAGCTAAGTTGCCAGCCACATACACCTAAGGTGGCGGGTTCGAATCCAGCCCGGGCCGCCAAACAACAATGACGGCTACAACCAAAAAATAGCCGGGCATTGTGGCGGGTGCCTGTGGTCCCAGCTACTTGGGAGGCAGAGGCAGGAGACTCTCTTGAGCCCAGGAGTTGGAGGTTGCTATGAGCTGTGATGCCACAGTACTCTACCCAGGGGGACAGCTTGAGGCTCTGTCTCAAAAAAAAAAGTATCTTTCTTTGTTTTATACTATTTTGGGATTACTGGGCTTTTTGAATGTATAGATTAATTTATTTAATAAATTTAAAAGATGATCAGCCATTATCTCTTCAAATATTATTTCTGTTCCATTATCTCCTCTCTCTCTATGATTCCAGTTACATGTATGATAGTAATTCTGTGAACAAATATTTATTATACTGTATTCTATATTATTTATATATATGCTTATCTGACATATACACATATATGGAATTATTTTTTGATTCTCAGCTTCAGTTTGGAAACTTTCTATTAACCTATTTACTCTTTTACTATAGTCAATCTACTATTAAACCTATCATCAGTTGAGTTCATTTAGTTTTTTGTTCTGTTACCATTTCAGCTGGGCATGCTGTAGTTCTGTTCTGACACTAACTACCCAGAGTTAGCATCAGACTCCACAGGCTTAAGAGCTCATTAGATACCAGCCACTCTTTTCCCAGACCATCTGTACTTTGAATCAACTGGCAACAAATTCAGGGGTTTCCCTGACTCGTAGGCTGAATAATTCACAAGAATAACTCACAGAACTTAGTATTACCATTACAATCACTTTTTTATTGTTAAGAATATAGATCAGGGTGGCACTCTTAGCTCAGTGCATAGGGCATGGGCCACATAAACCAAGCGGTTCAAACTTGGCCTAGGCCAGCTAAAACAACAATGACAACTGCAACAACAACAACAACAACAAAAAATAGCCAGGCATTGTGGTAGGCACCTGTTGTTCCAGCTACTTGGGAAGCTAAGGCCAGAGAATCGCTTAAGCCCAAGAGTTGGAGATTGCTGTGAGCTGTGACACTATGGCACTCTACCCAAGGCAACATAGTGAGACTATGTCTCAAAAAAAAAAAAATCAATACAGATCAGAAAGAGCCAAATAAGGAGACACACAGGGTAAGGTCTGAAAATGAATTCAGAGCATCTGTGTCCTCCTCATGGAATCCACATCACTATGTTCACTAACCACAGAGCTCTACCAAGCCTTGCTGCCCAGAGTATTTTTAAAAATATTTCATTATGTAAGCATGATTGCTTGAATCATTGGCCAAGTTATTGACATCAGTATCCAGCCTCTGTCCTCTCCTAGAGTTTGAGCTAACCAAGCGTTCCAAATTTCAAATTACTTGGTTGATCTTTCTAGTGACAAGTCTCCATTCTGAAGCTATCTAGGATCCCGCTACCAGTCACCTCATTAGATTAACAAAGGTAGTCCTATCACTCAGAAAACTCCAAAAGTTTCTGAAACTCTGTGCCAAGAACCAGGAACAAATATGAAATGTATTATTTACAGTACCATAGTTCTTACATTCACCTATTCACTTGATTCATTTTTTACATGTTCTCTTTATTTAACCATTTTTTTCTCTGTTTTCTTGAACATATTAATCTTTTTTTTTTTTCAGTTTTTGGCCAGGGCTGAGTTTGAACCCACCACCTCCGGCATATGGGGCCAGCACCCTACTCTTTTGAGCCACAGGCACCACCCTTGAACATATTAATCGTATTAATCATAGTATTTTAAATCATAGGCTGACAACTCCATTATGTTGATCACTATTGGTACAGAAACAGTAAATAAATATAACCATCTAAGAGCTTATATCCAACCACCATTTTAATTCAAGTGGTAGATAGTCAGCTTAAGAGATGCTATGTGCTTTCTGTTAGGTTTTAAAATTTAGTCAAAATCTATCAACTCACTCAAAAATTAACACTGAAGGCTCAATGCCAGTTGCTCAAGTGGCTAAGGCACCAGCCACATACACTTAAGGTGGTGGGTTCGAATCCAGCCCAGGCCCGCCAAAACAACAATGACAGCTACAACCAAAAATATAGCTGGGCGCCGTTGTGGGTGCCTGTGGTCCCTGCTACTTGGGAGGCTGAGGCAGGAGACTCGCTTGAGCCCAGAAGTTAGAGGTTACTGTGAGCTGTGATGCCATGGTACTCTACCCAGGGGGACAGCTTGAGGCTCTGTCTCAAAAAAAAAAATTAACACTGAAGAAATAAAATATGATAAATAAGACATGAAAAACTCTTCATTTCATTCTGTTAATAATATTTACTCCATAAAGAGAGAAAGTGAATCCTACCAAAGTTAGAGAAATCTTTAAAAATTATTTTTAATATCTTCCCCTAAGAAAAGCATGAGACACCACAGGAAACATTTAAAAGTAGTGGTTGTTTCCTAAAAAGCATTTGCTAGTTTGAGTTAATAATCACAAATGACATAAGCATTTTTGATCATTATAAACTATTTCTAATTGCTTATATTAGCACCTTCACCAAAAACTATATTCTTTCCTTTTTGCATAATTCTTCTGCTTTTCTTAACAAAATACTGAAAATATTCTTTCAATTGATTGTATAGAGCATTTCGAAATACAAAGCAAGATCTTTTACATCACCTCATTTGATCCTCAAGTTCCCTGTGAGGGAAGAGCGGGATAGTTATCTCAATTTAGTAAATGAGGAATCTTAGGTTCATAAAGGTTAAAATATAAGATCTATGTAAATATGTATTATTTTTAATTTCTTTGCATAAAAAACTTTATAAGACTATGATAATAACTACAATTTTATTTATATAGCTGAGAAAGTGGCCAACTGTAGAATCTATATGACTCTTATCTAAGGTAGATAAATTGGTAATAAGGACAAGGCTAGAGTATAACTATATAGTCTCTGACATAATTTTTATAATAGTCTGCCACTACGCATCATTTGCATCTTTATCTTTTCTTCTTTTAGCCCTCTTTATCCTTGCTATCCCTCAGTGATCCTTCTGTTCTCCTTTATTGATTTATTTATCTCTCTTTGTTCAGTTTCCTCAGTTGGTCCCCATAGACATTGTATATAGATCCAGCCTGTCATTTAGCCCCTCACCTTTAAGACATTTAAGTTATACAAATGAATGATTATGTGTACCAAGTAGAAGTCTCTTAAGCCACTTTTTAAAAAATATACTGTATAATGTCATGGTGATGCTAGAATTTGAGAAACTATTTCTTCTAATTTATTTCAAATGAAAAAATCACTTTATAATCACAGTTTTGAAAAAGTATATATGCTGTTTAAGGTTCTCAAAATACATATAACTAAGTCTAGTTATTTAAATTTCTCTTAGAGTTTATATATTCTGCTTATAAATCTCTAGAGATACCTTGTTTTCATTAATTGAAAGAAAATAAAACTACAGTTATAAAATGTTTCATATGCTAGAATTTTATCATTAAATAGTACATTCATATTTCATGAATACTACTTCTTTTTGGTTCATTGATAACTGACTAGTGTAATTAATAATGCTATTAGAAGAGATAAATCTATGAAACCAATTTATAGCTTTCTTATGACAGCTATAACCCAATTATAGCCCAAGGAAAAGGGGAGAGGGAGGGGAGGAGAGCGGAGAGTATGGGCAGACAGAGAGTAATTGGTGGGACCACAACCACGGTGCATCTTACAAGGGTACATGTAAAATTTACTGGGTGTAGAACATAAATGTCTTAACACAATAACTAAGAAAATGCCGTGAAGGCTATGTTAACCAGTTTGATGAAAATATTTCAAATTGTATATAAAACCAACACATTGTGGGCAGCACTAGTGGCTCAAAAGGGTAAGGTGCCAGCCCCATATGCCAGAGGTGGTAGGTTCAAAACCAGCCCCGCCAAAAAAAAACACAGCACATTGTACCCCATGATTGCATTAATGGACACAGCTAATGATTTAATAAAAAAAGAGATAAATCTGTTGATAAGGTAAGTTAAGCAAAATTATGTGTCATTCTACAACATGACATTTCTATTTCCCTTTATGCCTTCAGCTTTGGAAATATTAATACAACCTGAGGTAAAATCCCATCACAGCAATATGCTAAAGCCCATAAAATGGAAATCTTTCCTATTAAAAGCATGACTCTCCTTAGCTTCATTCAGAATAAGATGCTTCCCCTTTTCTCCACTCATTTCTGTTCAATAAACAGTTATTAAGCAGCTACTATTAATATATGGAGATACAGAAACAAAGTCTATACCTTCATAGAGAACTTAGTCTAGAGGAAAAGATATACTTATAAACCTATAATTTTGGCTCGGCGCCTGTGGCTCAAGTGGCTAAGGCGCCAGCCACATACACCTAAGGTGGCAGGTTCGAAACCAGCCCAGGCCCATCAAACAACAATGATGGTTGCAACTGAAAAAAAATAGCCAGGCATTGTGGCGGGCGCCTGTGGTCCCAGCTCCTTGGGAGGCTGAGGCAGGAGACTCGCTTGAGCCCAGGAGTTGGAGGTTGCTGTGAGCTATGCCATGGCACTCTACCCAGGGGGACAGCTTGAGGCGCTGTCTCAAAAAAATTAAAAAAAACCTGTAATTTTAATACAGTGTAATGAATAGTATAATAGAAGTTTATTTATAGTACTACCTAAAATAGCATATACAAGGAGAAGTTAACCTTGACTAGAGATCAGGGAAGGCTGATTGTAGGAAATAATGCCTGAACTAAAATTTGAAGGATGAATAAAAATTAACCAGGCAAAATAAAAAAGAGAATAAAATTATATTAAGCAGAAAGAAAAGCATGAAGGTTTAAAGAAGCACAAAACTAATAAATAACTATGAAATAAAGTTGAAGAGATAGGCCAGATTGTTTACCAAATTGATTGAACAAAGAAAACATGGAGACTGGACCATTGCATTAGTTTTTAAATTTCTGTCATACAGAATGAAAATATTTCTATCCTTAGTTGATGTTTAATAAATTGAAATGCTCAAATCTATGGAATACTCCTTAAAAGAAAATATAATTCTATTGTAAGATTTGATTATATTATGTATGGATAGTTTAACAATTATGTGTATTTTAATGCATTATTTTAAAGAACTTAACATGCATATTTTCTAAATTTATTGAATCAGAATAAATTCTGAATAGAATCAATTAAGATTTTTTTTTCATTTGAGTATGTTTTTGTAACTATTATCTTCTTTTTTTTAATCTTTTGTAGAGTTATTGTGACTCAGCCAGACGCTTTTCTACAAGCAAAAGGAAATAGACTGTTCAGGCCAAGCATCTTTCAATGTATGTTACTGTTTATTACTTATGAATACTTTATAAAATATCATATTCAGATTAGTATTTGCATATAGTAATATGTTCTTGTGTATAATAACATAGTGCTATTGGTTGATATATGACTAGTTGTTTTACTGCTGGTTTATGTTTATATTAGCTTATGTCACTGTCAAAAATACTGATCAATTTGGTCTCATCCCCAAAGTGAAAGCAATAATAAGCAAACTTAATCAATTTGTTTCTTCAGCAGCAGTACAACCCTTCCAATGTACTATTTTTAATTAACAGAAAATTAAGTAGCCTGTTTAATTTTAATTGATGATAATTATAAGTAAATCTTAAAAGTAAGTTGTATCTGCTTTCTTTGCTATTGTGTTGATTGTTTTGAACTTTGGGTTCATTTTTGAAGTGATTTCATAACACAATTTTGTTCTAGTAGGGTGTCCTTAGAATGATTTGGTTTAAATAAGTTCTTTTATGGGATCATCTCTTTGGACTAGACTTCAACGTTTTATCTCCTTCTTGCTTTTGGTGTTGTTTTTATTTTTTTTTTCATTTTCCACCTACAAGGAAACTATGTCATTTTATTCCATACTATATGTTAAATTTGGTGTCTCAATGACCCTTCTTAAAGCATGTTAATACGATTTTTGTTGATTGCTGCATGATATGAAATTGGGGCATTTTGAACAATTCCATTCTAAAAGTTTTTGATCTTTTTTAAAAAAAATAATACCAACCTGTACTAACTTTACCTATTAGATTTTTGTGGGTTACCTAATAATAAGTTTGTATTCATTTCCCTTAATCATATTCTAAACAATTATTATATGAATAAGGCTGAATACATTGTCCAAAAGTTTTAATGCACACTTCAGATGGTTTCAGTAAAAAAAAAAAAAAATGTAATCTTGGGACTCATAAAGATCATTTTCACCACATAAGCATAATTTAAAATAAAAAAAAGCATTTCTCAGAGAATGAATCTTACCTAGATTCTAAATTCTAAAAATGAAGGAAGAAAACAATTGTTTCCAAGTTTCTATTCTTCAGTTTGTCAAATTTTAGATTAAACTTTATAAAGAACTTTATATTAGCATCTGATTATCCCCTCTGTTTTGTGTATAGGAATTAACATGGTACTTCCGCCAATTATAGTACCAGCCATTTATTGAACATTCATCTGCCAGGCACCATGCTCAGATTTTCATACATATTTTGTTTATTCCATGGGGAATGATTATTTGCAATCAATCTCATTTTTTCCTTCCCATTCCATACTGTTTTGGAGAAAACTTTTGTTTAGCTATAAGTTTATTATTTAGTTCCTAACTAAAATTAGAAAGTAAAATTGATTTGAGCATTATACTAGAGAAATAAAGAAATTTAAGAATAGCCTCCTAGGCTCGACACCTGTGGCTCAAGTGGCTAAGACGCCAGCCACATACACCTAAGGTGTCGGGTTTGAATCCAGCCCAGGCATGCCAAAACAACAATGATGGCTGCAACCAAAAAATAGCCAGGTGTTGTAGTGGGCGCCTGTGGTCCCACCTGTGGCTCAAGTGGCTAAGGCACCAGCCACATACACCTAAGGTGTCGGGTTCGAATCCAGCCCAGGCCCGCCAAACGACAATGATGGCTGCAACCAAAAAATAGCTGGGTGTTGTGGCAGGCGCCTGTGGTCCCAGCTACTTGGGAGGCTGAGGCAGGAGACTCACTTGAGCCCAGGAGTTAGAGGTTGCTGTGAGCTGTGATGCCACAGTACTCTACCCAGGGGGACAGCTTGAGTCTCTGTCTCAGAAAAAAAAAAAGAATAGCCTCCTAGACCAATAGTACAAGATTGCCTTCCAGACAGTATGGCAGATTGAAAATCCACCAAAGGATCTGGGATCTGTCCCCCCCTCAAAAAAAAACCGTAGAAATTTTTGTAAAATAAATATATAACCTGGATCAAAACAAGAATGAAAAATCCTCAGGTACTAGAAACAAAGAGGAATTTAAATTTAGCATTGAGTAGGAACCCAAACTAAAACTATTCATGAACACTTTAGAACTAGATATAGAACCCTTAATCATCATGGGCTTAGGTATAATAACCACATGGGAAAGAAAGTCTAGACCACACACTTCCTACATGTGAAAAAGTAGAACTAATACAAAGTTGGGAAGTTATGGGAGGCCAGAGATACTATGCATATCAGTATAGGGAAGTATCAAAGAGCTTACTATATCTCCTAGACAACAGATAAAAAAAAATCAACTGAGAAGTTGGAAACCCAGGCCTATAAAGCATGGAAGTATGGCCACATTTCACATGACTAAAATGATGATAACGCTGAGCTAATGGATTAATACTAATAGTATTAGTGAAATCTATACCCTACAGTGGTCCTCAAACTTTTTAAAGAGCGGGCCAGTTCACTGTCCCTCCGGCCATTGGAGGGCCAGACTGCGGGTCCCAGGACGGGTCAGCTGCTAAGCAGACAGGCAGTGGCAGCAAAAGCACCTGGGGCACTGGATGAATGTCCTCAGCGGCCGCATGTGGCCCGCAGGCTGTAGTTTGAGGACTCCTGCCTAAGGTCTTGACAAAGGCAATCATGAAACTGCCTCAAAAGGAGGCTTCTTGTAACCTAGGGTTACATTTTACAGAAAATGAATTTATGGTTAAAGGGGGGGAGGATAAGTGGAGGGATGGTGATGGGTGGGATCACGCTTATGGTTCATCCTATAAGGGTACATGTGAATCTCTCTAAATGTAGAATATAAATGTCTTAACACAGTAACTAAGAAAATGACATGAAGGCTTTGTTAACCAGTTGGATGAAAGTATTTCAAACTGTATATAGAAACAGCACACTGGAAAAAAGAAAAGAAGGCTTGGTGCCTGTGGCTCAATCGGCTAAGGCGCCAGCCACGTACACCTAAGGTGGCGGGTTTGAATCCCCAGCCCAGGCCCGCCAAACAACAATGATGGCTGCAACCAAAAAATGGCCAGGCGTTGTGGTGGGAGCCTGTGGTCCCAGCTACTTGGGAGGCAGAGGCAGGAGACTCGCTTGAGTCCAGGAGTTGGAGGTTGCTATAAGCTGTGATGCCATGGCACTCTACCCAGGGGGATAGCTTGAGGCTCTGTCTCAAAAAAAAAAAAGAAAAAAGAAAAGAAAAGAAACAGCACACTGTACCCCATGATAGTATTAATGTACACAGCTATGATTTAATAAAAATTAAAAATTAAAAAAATACAAACTTCCCAAGGAAGTGAACTACTTCTTTAAAGCAATGTGATTAAATGTAACACATGGAAGAATTTATTCCCCAGAAACTAGAAATACTAGGCCAATCAGGAAGAGGCTTTAAAACAAATGTGTTTACAATATTAAAGGAATGAATAAAAACTATAAGTTAAGAACAGATCATTGTGAAAAAAGAACTGACATATTTGAAGAAATACACACACACACACACATACACACTTAGCAGTAGAGAATGGATTAAAGAGTACACGTATGTAGGCTGAGCGCAGTGGCTCACGCTTGTAATCCTAGCACTCTGGGATGCTGAGGCAAGTGGATTGCCTAAGCTGAAGAGTTTGAGACCAGCCTGAGCTAGAATGAGACCCTGCCTCTAAAAATAGCCAGGCATTGTGGCAGGTGCCTGTGGTCCCTGCTACTTGGGAGGCTGAGACAAGACAATCACTTGAGCCCAAGTGTTTGAAGTTGCTATGAGCTGTGATGCCAAAGTACTCTACCCAGGGCAACAAAGTGAAAGACTATCTCCAAAAAAAAAAAAAAGAGAGAGAGAGAGAGTAGACATATGTAGATGGAGAACATGTATTTGGAGATAGATATGGAGAAAATCACACCAGAGAATGGTAAAGAGTTTGAGAAGGTAAAAGAGAAATTCAGAGACATGGCAAATAGAATGAGAAGGTCTAATTTATGCCTAATAAAAAGAAGCAATATTTAAAGAGGTATTTTTAACTCAGGTTTTCAAATTTAAGCACATGAGTTAAAAATTTAAGAGCATGCTCAAAAAATAGGATAGAATATATAACTTCTGAAGCAGCACAGAAAAATGGGGGAATTATGAAAGTTTGGTTATGGCAGTAGAAAGCAAAAGAAAAAGTATTATTGAAAAATAATCCAGGGGCAGCACCTGTGGCTCAAAGGAGTAGGGCGCCGGTCCCATATGCCGGAGGTGGCAGGTTCAAACCGAGCCCTGGCCAAACTACAACGAAAAAATAGCCAGGTATTGTGGCAGGTGCCTGTGGTCCCTGCTACTTGGGAGGCTGAGACAAGACAATCACTTGAGCCCAAGTGTTTGAAGTTGCTATGAGCTGTGATGCCAAA
>CAUYQV010058024.1:0-53918 GCA_963574575.1 Galagoides demidoff
GATCCGTCTGCACGCAGAAAGCGTGGATCAAGCAGTTCTCCTGGTGAAGGACTGGGATGGGGCTTGGTCTTGAAAGGGTGGGTGGATGCTGTTCTTGGGGCTCCTCTCCCTATCTCAGCCGGCAAGGGGAGGGAGAGTGGACTGGAAACTCAAAATGGCAGTGCGAACGCCAGTTCTACCTTTCTGCCTGGGGGAGGGTGCTCCGAGTCTCAACTGGGTTCCTCCAGGGTAGTAAACTTCCCTGTTGGCAGCTCTCACTCATGGAGTGAGAGAATAGGTCCTCAGTTTATCGGTGGCCTGTAGGAGACTCGGAGGAGCGGTTGAAGAGGAAACAAAGGAAAAGCACACCTTTCCTGGGGGAGGGGATGGGCGCTATTCCTTTGGGGTGGCTTATGTACCTGTGGATTGTCCTCTAGGAGTCTCCGCCTGTCTCAGAAGAGGTGTCCTGCTGGTATCACTCTTCTCTCTCAGCTGGGCTCCCAATTTTTGACTTTGTTGGAGGTTTCTCTGGACTTTATCCTTTCCTCTGAACAGGAGCTTCTGTCGGAGACTGGTGCCTGTCGGCCATCTTGCCCCTCCCCTCCATGTTTACTGCTTTCTTTGCCTTTGTTCCTCCTTATATCTCAAACTTCTTAGCTAGAATCATTTTCATTTCTTCTATTATCCTTTAGAATTTACTTTAATTCAGTGCCTTTAGTTTAACTTCTCTTTTTTTCACTTTCAGTTTTTCTAAAAAAGAAATGTTTAAATTTTAAAAAGTAAATCTGCTGCGAACCTTTGTATACAAATCTTTGTGTGGTCATATGTTTTCATTTCTTTTAGGTAGATTACCAGAAGGAGAATTGCTGGGTTGTGTGATAAATAGACATTTAAGAAACTGCCACACTTTTTCAAAGTAGTTGTTTGCTCTTACATTTCCACTGGCAGTATATGTGGCTTTCTGTTTCTCCCCATCAGATGTCCTCAAACTATAGCCCGTGGGCCACATGCAGCCTGCTGGGTGTTTTTGCCACCGCTGCCTGTCCTGCTTAGCAGCCGACTCATCCCAGGCCTGCAGTCTGGCCCTCCACAGGTCTGAGGGACAGTGAACTGGCCCCCTGTTTAAAAAGTTTGAGGACCCCTGCTCCACATCCTAACTAAACTATATTATCAGTATGCTATTCTACTAGGTATGTAATGGTATCCCATTATGGTTTTAATTTCAGTTTCCCTAATGGCAAATGACGTTGAGCATCTTTTGCTGTGCTGAGCAATGTGATGCCCGTGTGTTGAGCATCTTTTCATTCTTTGTTTGATGAACGGCCTGTTGAGATCTTCTGCCAATTCTTTAATTGGGTGTTTGTCATCTTTTTATTTGAGTTATAAGAATTCTTCGTATATTCTGGATACAAGTCTTGTATCAGACACATGATTTGCAAATATTTTTCTTCCATTCTGTAGTTTGCCTTTTCCACTTGAATGAGATTTTTTGAATAGAAAAAGTTTAATATTTTGAAGTCTAATTTGTCAGTTTTTAAAATTTTGTAGGCTTGGTGCCTATAGCCCAAGTGGCTAAGGCACTGCCACATACACTAGAGTTGGTGGATTCGAATCCAGCCTGGGCCTGCCAAACAACAATGACAACCACAACCAAAAAATAGCCAGGTTTTGTGGCAGGCACCTGTAGTCCCAGCTACTTGGGAGGCTGAGGCAAGAGAATCTCTTAAGCCCAGGAGTTGGAGGTTGCTGTGAGCTGTGATGCCATGGCATTCTACCCAGGGCGACAGCTTGAGACTCTATCTCAAAAAAAAAAAAAATTGTAAATTATACTCTTGCTGTCATATCTAAGAATTTTTGCTTATCCTGAAGTCACAGATTTTCTCCTAAATTTTCTTCTAGAACTTTTATAGTTTTAGCTCTTACATTTAGATCTATGATCTATTTTGAGTTAGTTTCTGTGTGTAACATTAAGGTCAAGGTCTAAGTTCATTTTTTGCATTAGATATTCAAATATCATAACACCATTTGTCAAAAGACTATCTTTTCCTCATTGAATTTCCTTGGAATCTTTGTCAAAAGTAATATAAGGGTTTATTTTCAATGAATAGGTTTTGATGTATCAATTCAACACATTTTCTGTCAATATCCCAACATGATTTTTTTTGTAGTAGCTGACAAGCTAATTCTAGAATTTATATGGAAAGGCAAAGGACCAGGAATATCTAAGGTAGTTTTATAAAGAACGAAGCTAGAAAACTTACCTTACTTGATTTCAAAAGTTACTATGAAGTTGCCATAATCAAGAGAATATGATAAATGCAACTTAGGCCACTATCTACAAACCAGAATTTTTCTCCATTTAATTTCTTATTATCATGACTATAATTCATTTTGGATATTGCAAAGGCATAACCACCACAAGCACTGAAAAATTTCAGGGAGTTTTCCAGTTGATGAATTTTTATCTTTCTAAGATAAGACTAATAGCTGCTAACATTCTTTTCTCAGGTTTGGAAGGTGAGCCAGAACTCAGTAGAACCTGTTAAGAATGAGGTGTAAAGGCATGCACTGGGCAGTACTTTTGTGTGTGTATGTGTGTGCAATTCCAGGTCATTCCATACAAAATTATTTTTAGTTTATAAAATATATTTTTATTTTCTATTTTTATGTTTAAGAAGATGAAAGATTGAGGTGATAATAATTATTCTGCCTTATTCATATAAATTAAAATAGACTATGGAAAGACTGATATATTCTTTCAAAAAAACCCTTGATAACTCCAAAAGAAAAGAAAATAGTGATTAATTCTCACATAAATTGGATTTAATTTTGACCAAAGTACATTAGTTAAACATTAATTTTTAATTCAACCTGGTAATATGTAGTTTAGGATATTGTATCCTCATTTATAAGTGAAATATGTTTGTAATTTCCCCTTTATAATAATATATTTTCTCCAACTTTAATATCAGGTGTATCCAGATTAAGTAAAATGATTTTGAAGTAGTTCTTCTTTTTCTTTTGTCTATAAGATTTGGCATGATCTGTTTTTTGAAATTATCTTTTATTTATAAATATTGTTTATTTTTTGAGACTTTGGAAAAAAAAAATAAGAAGTTAACTGATGACTCCATACTGAACCTCAGAGTCAAAGCATTCTATAATAGACATATTCTTATTTGACAATGTGAGTGCTACTTTCTTTGCATTATTATTATTATTACTGCTTAATATTTCAATGCGGTAATCATCTGATTTCTTTTCTGAATGTATCTATCTTTATTTGTTTTTTATGAGGTTTTTGTTTCTAGTCCTTATCTTAAACATTGTTATTGTTATTAAATTTTAAGCCTTTCTAATTTTGTGGAGGCAAAAAGTGGAAACCCGATAAACACATGTTAATGTAAAAAAAAAAAACCTAGATTTTATGAGAAGTATACAGATAGGCCTCCATATGTGAAAGTTCAGGATCCTCAGTAAAGTTTGCCCAAGCATAGAATTTTGTCACCATCATCATCTCACAGTAGCAACTCAGTCGTAGGGTCTAACTCTGATGTTGACTTTACTTACATATTGAGCCCTTAACTCTGTAGCTGTCCTCTCTGCCTCTGATAGTAAAATGTCCTACACCATTACTTGATCACATATTTTATTATTTTTACCCTAAATTAACATCTCATTTTCATACTTCATTTTTTAATACATGTGAATCTTGGAGCCAATTAGCTGCTAATAAATTACAAAAATGCAAAACTGTAGTCTGGGTTGACCAGAGCCATTGGGCTGCAATTTTTCATTTAAAAAATATGCACAAATATGCAGATGTAGACATAGATGAACACAGACTTCCTTACACACATAAATTTCTTTTTGATTTTTGTTTTAAAATCAATAATTTTGAATATTAAGCAGCTAAGTTATTCAAATAAATCTTAGATTATCTGAAAAAAAACCTTGATAACTCATCAAAGTTTATAGTATTTTAATAAAACATAAGAAATTACATAGTAGTCAACTATCAATAGTAAATTCATAAACACTTAACTGTAAATAGGCAATGGTGCTAAGTCTAACCTGGAGGCATACAAAGGTAAATAAGATACAATTTCTCTTCCAGGAAATTCATCGCCTAAATTAAGGAAATAAAGCATCTTCATATAGAGAGACTTAAATACTTTTTACTTTTCTCTGGATGGTTCAATTTCCATTTTTGTCCCAATGAATTCCTTATAATAGTTTTATTCCTGTTATCAACCTCATAGTATTCTTTGGAGCTGCTTTGATTTCAATCATAAAATCACAGAAGACCACAAGCACTCAAACTGTAGTCTAATCTAGTGGTTCTCTAAGACTAGACCAAGTGGATCAAGACTAAGTAACATCATCACCGCCTGGGAACTTGTTACAAATGTAAATTCTTAGCCCCCACACTGGACTTGAAGCTGCGGTGGTAGGACCCAGAATCTGCTCTTCAGCAGGCCTTCCAGGTGATTCTGGTGCATGGTAAAATTTGAGAACCACTGGTCTAACCATTACAGAATAGAAGGAAATATTTACTCCTTTATTCTGGGAATTTTCTTTTTTGTTTAAACAATTTATTTTTAGGATATAAAAGTATAAGTTTATTTTATATTAGAGAAAGGGAAGAGAGTAGGGGAAAGAGATGAGAAAGAAGAGAGCAGGGAGGGTGGTTGGGAGGGGGAGAGGGAGAAAGGTGTGAGAGAATGGTATGGCATCCCAGAGAAATTTTCTTTTTTAAAATCAACTTTATGGAGCTATAATTCACATACCATGAAGTACATTCATTTGAAATGTATAGTTTAATGTATTCTGAAAAAAACATATTTAAGAAAAGCTGTCTCTATATATTGATTTACACAATCAAGAACATTTTTTACCACCCCAAAAGTTTTCTGGTGCCACTTTGTAGTTATTCCCTAATCTCTGACCCCAGTTTCAGGCAACCATTGATCTGCCATCTATTACTATAGATTATGTTACATTTTCTAGAACTTGATAAACAGAATCAGGCAGCATGTATTGTTTTTGTGTTGGCTCCTTTTATCTTAACTATTCTTGAGATTTATGTGTGTTGTGTGCTGTAGTTGTTTGTCCTTTTTTTTTTTTTATTAAATCATAGCTGTGTACATTAATGCAGTACACTGTACATGGGGTACAATGTGCTGGTTTTATTTGAAATGCTTTCACCAAACTGGTCAACATAGCCTTCATGGCATTTTCTTAGTTATTGTGTTAAGACATTTATATTCTACACCAAGTAAATTTCACATGTGCCCTTGTAAGATGCACTGTAGGTGTGGTGCCACCAATTACCCTCTCTCTACCCATCTTCCCTCTCCCCTCCCTTCACTCTCCCCTTTCCCCTTCTTCTTGGGCTATAATTGGGTTATAGCTTTCATAGGAAAGATATAAATTGGTTTCATAGTAAGGCTGAGTACTTTGGATACTATTTATTCCATTCTTGAAATACTTTGCTAAGAAGAATCTTTTCCAGCTTTATCCATGTAAACATGTAAGAGGTGGCTTGGTGCCTGTGGCTCAAGTGGCTAAGGCGCCAGCCACATACACCTAAGGTGGCGGGTTCAAATCCAGCCCGGACCTGCCAAACAACAATGACGGCTGCAACCAAAAAATAGCCAGGCGTTGTGGCGGGCACCTGTGGTCCCAGCTACTTGGAAGGCTGAGGCAGGAGACTCACTTGAGCCCAGGAGTTGGAGGTTGCTGTGAGCTGTAATGCCATGGTACTCTACCCAGGGGGACAGCTTGAGGCTCTGTCTCAAAAAAAAAAAAAAATGTAAGAGGTAAAGTCTCTATCTTTCTTTAAGGCTGCATAATATTCCATGGTGTACATATACCACAATTTATTGATCCACTCATGGGTTGATGGGCACTTGGGCTTCTTTCATGACTTAGCGATTATGAATTGGGGTGCAGTAAACATTCTGGTACATATATCTTTGTTATAATGTGATTTTTGGTCTTTTGTTTGTCCTTTTTTTATCGATGGTAGTATTCATTGTATAAATATACCACGATTTGTTAATTCACCTGTTGGTGGACATTTGGGTTTTTCCAGTTTGAGGCTCTTATGAATAATATTACTGTGATATTCATGTATACATCGCTGTGTAAATGTATTTTTTAAATCTCTCTTGGGTAAATATATAGGAACGAAATTGCTGGGTCATACAGTAGGTTTATTATCGATTGCTGTGTAACAAATACCGAGAGGCTAAAAATAATAAAAATTTATTACCTCACAGTTTCTTTGGGTCACGAATCTGGGAATGATTTAGTGAGATAATTCTAGCTCAAGGCCACAGAAGGTATCAGTAGGGACAGTGCCTATCTCAGGTCTTGTGGGGTGAGACTCCACATCCAGTTTCACTCGTGTGCTATGTCAGGCCTCAATTCTTTGCTGTCTGGTTGCCTCATGAGATGGCATCTGACTTCCCCCAGAGTAAAACAATCTTAAGAGAGAGTACCCAAGACAGAAGCCATCATCTTCATCACTTAGTCTTGGAGGTGACATCCCATCACTTCTGCTATATTCTGTTCTGTGGAAGTGAGTCAGCAAGTCCAGCTCATACTCAAGGGGAGATGGTCATTCAAGGGTGTGAATATCAGAGAATGGAGTTCATAGGGCTCCACCTTAAAGGCTTCCTACCACAGTAGGTGTTTGCTTAAATTTATAAGAAACTATCACACAGTTTCCCAGACTCTTTGTACCACTTTACACTTCCACTAGCAATGATGAGAGTTGTAGTTCTCCATTCTGGCTAATATTTGATATAGTCAGCAAACTTTAGGCATTCTAATATGGGTGTAGATTTCGCTGTGGTTTTGAGTTGTAATTGTCTGATGACTGATGATATTGGGCATCTTTTCATGTGCTTATTAACTATCTATACATATTTTTTGGTAAAATGACTTCATTTTTTGCTGATTTTTAAATTGAATTTTCTCCTCATTACCAAGCTGTGGGAGTGTATTATTTTTATTATCTATGAATATTGAATACAAGTCCTCTGTCAGATATATGTATAGGAAATATTTTCTCCAAATCTGGAGCTTACTTTTTCATCATCTTAATGGAATCTTTCAAAGAGCAAAAATTTTTATTTTGATCAGGTCCAATGTATCAGTTTTTCCTTTTATAGTTCATTCTTTTTATATTCTAAGAAAGCTTTGCTTTTTACAAGGCTGCAAAGGTTTTATTTTTATTAATGTAAACTGGGGAATTGGGAACCTCTCAACATTGTTGCAGCAGAACGCTATATTAGCTTATATGATTCATATGTGCACAGCATATATTGAATTGTTTTCCATAGCTATGCATTTACTGTTGAACTTCTCATGTTTCTCATCAACTAGACTGTGTGTAACTTAAATGTATTTGATCATTTGTGTATCCTTTGTTGTCTGGTACAAAGTAGGGACTCAGTAAATATTTGTTGGTTTGAAATACTTTTTTACATAAGATAACACTGGGACATTTATGTGGAAGTATTTAGAAGTGGAGCTTATGAAAATTTGGGTTGTAAATAAAAAAATGGAAGTCTTCTCCACAGAAGAATAATTAAAGCCATGGAAATCAATGGGATCTCCAAGGGAGAGGTGTACAGAAACAGGGTCGAATCTTGGTGCATGGTACCTTTGAACTATAATTAACAAGGATGCTTCATTTGACTTTCTGAGAAGGATGATTCTGGATCATTCATTTGCATTATTTTGATATCTCTGCTTGTATGTGTGCCACTGAAAATTAAAACGATGCTCTTCAGTTAGAATAGTAAGAATGAAATCTTCCAGTAGTAAAAAATTAATCCAGTTCGAGTACTGAATTATGAGGAAGCTGTAATTGGGCCTTAACAAATGTTTATTTTGAGTAATATTTTTAATTATTCATATCTAATTGGTAAGAGTACTGATTTCAGAATGTTGCCTTTGGGTTCTGGATTGTTTTAAGAGATGAGCCTGGTACTTCTAAATGTAGATTCTAGGAGCTACTCATTGTGTTTACATGCTTTGTCCTTGAGGTTTTTATTGGTATAATTTAGGGTCTCCAAGAGAGAATTCTAGAAATATCCACCCTTTTAAAGTTGCAGATATTTCTTGCCTTCCTTAATGTTGGGGATTAGGTGTGCCTTGGAGAAGGAGAAGAGAATAGCTTAAAAGGGATATCTGTTTTGTTCCAGTTCTGGCCTTTTTTCTTTTGTTTCAATTGTTTTTTTCTTTTTTGAAAAATGGGCTTCGTTATTTAGAGCAATTTTAGGTTCCTTGCAAAACTGAATAGAAATACAGAGAGTTCCCATATCTCTCCTGCCTCTACACATCCACAGACTCCCCCACTGTCAGTATCACACTGACACATCATTATCTTTCAACGTCCCTAGTTTACATTAGGATTCCCTGTTGATGCTGCACATTCTGTGGGCTCTGACACATGTATAATGACAGGGATCCACCATTACAACATTATACAAAATAGTTTCACTTTTCTAAAAATCCTTCACTCTGTCTATCTTCCCTCCCTCCTCATAACCCCTGGCAACTACTGATCTTTTTTTTTTTTCTTGCAGTTTTGTTTTTTGGCCAGGGCCAGGTTTGAACCTGCCACCTCCAGTATATGGGGCCGGTGCCCTACTCCTTTGAGCCACAGGCGCCACCCCAACCACTGATCTTTTCACTATCTTTTCCAGAATGTCCTATGGTTGCAATCATACAGTGCATAGAGTTTTCGGATTGGTTCCTTTCATTAGTAATATGCACTTGAGGACCCTCTATGTCTTTTCATGAAATAAAAGTGTTGAAAGTATTCCATTGCCTCGCTGTACCATAGTTCATTTATACATTTACCTGCTGAAGAACATCTTGGTTACTTTCAAGTTTTGACAATTGTGCATAAGACTTTTGTAAACATGCATGTACATGTTTTTTGTGGACATGAGATTTCAACTATTTGAAATACCAAGGATTGTTGCTGGATCATGTGGTATGAGTATGTTTAGTTTTGTAAGAAACCGCCAAACTGTCTTCCGAAGTGGTCGTGCTATTTTGCATTCCTACCAGGAGTAAACGAAGAGTTCCTGTTGCTCCATCAGCAACAGGAACTGCCAGTATTTTGGTGGTGTCAGTGTTTTGGTTTTTGATACCACTACTTATGTAGTGGTATCTCATTTTTAAAATTTGCATTTTCCAGATGACATATGATGTGGAACATATTTCCATGTGCTTTTTTACAATCTATTATCTTTGCTGAGGTGTCTGTTCAGACTTTTGCCCGTTTTTTAACTGAGGTGTTTGTTTTCTTACTATTGAGTTTTAAGAGCTTTTTGAAAATATATTTGGGGCTAGGCATGGTGGTTCAAGCCTCTAATCCTAGCGCTTTGGGAGGCTGAGGTAGGTGGATTGCTTGAGTTCAGGAGTTCAAGGCCAGCCTGAGTAAGAGTGATACCCTGTCTCTACTAAAAAATAGAAAAACTAACCAGGTAGTATAGCAGATGCCTGCTTTGGGGCTGAGGCAAGAGAATTGCTTGAGCTCAAGAGTTTGAGGTTGCTATGAGCTATGATGCCAGAGCACTCAACCAGGGTGACAGAGTGAGACTCTGTCTCAAAAAAGAAAAAGAAAGAAAATATATTTTGGATAATGGTCCTTTTTCGAATTTTTTGTGAACATTTTCTGCGCTGTTTCATATCTTTTCATTTGCTTGACATTCTCTTTTGTAGAGTGGACACTTTTAATTTTAATCAAGTCCAGGTTGTCTTAGCAATCCTTTCTCTCTCCCTTC
Source organism: Galagoides demidoff (assembly GCA_963574575.1). Lineage (NCBI taxonomy): Eukaryota > Metazoa > Chordata > Mammalia > Primates > Galagidae > Galagoides > Galagoides demidoff. The sequence continues at coordinate 9,792 of CAUYQV010058024.1, forward strand.
CTTCCTTCCTTTTTCCTTCTTTTCTTCCTTTTTTCTTTAAACATAGTCTTACTCTGTCACCTGGGCTAGAGTGCAGTGATGTCATCATAGCTCACTGCAATCTCCACCTCCTGGGTTCAAGCAATCCTCCTACCTCTGCCTCCCAAGTAGCTGGGACAACAGGTGCCGGCCAAAACACCTGGCTAATTTTTTCTATTTTTAGTGGAGATGAGGTCTTGGTCTTGGCAGTCTAGTCTCAACCTCCTGAGCTCAAACAGTTCTCCTGCCTCAGCCTCCCAGAATGCTAGGATTACCAGTTCGACTCACTGCAGCCAGTGTCAATTATATGTTTCACAGATGATGCCTTTGATGTTACATGTATATCTAAAAAGTTATCACCAAATCCAAGGTCATCCAGTTTCTCCAGTGCTGTCTTCAGGAAGTTTTTTTTTTTTTTTTTGAGACGGAGCCTCAAGCTATCCCCCTGGGTAGAGAGCCAAGGCATCACAGCTCATTGCAACCTCCAACTCCTGGGCTCAAGCGAGTCTCCTGCCTCCGCCTCCCAAGTAGCTGGGACCACAGGCACCCGCCACAACGCCCGGCCATTTTTTGGTTGCAGCCATCATTGTTGTTTGGCAGGCCCGGGCTGGGGATTCGAACTTGCCACCTTAGGTGTACGTGGCTGGCGCCTTAGCTGATTGAGCCACAGGCGCTGAGCCCATTTTCTCTTTTCTTATGAAGGGATTAAAAACCCCCAAACAGATGCAAAGCCCTCTCACCTGAACTTACCTGACAAGAGCAGAGATTTGACAGGCTCACTGCCACTACCCTGCCACCAATACCAGTGTGGGGAGAGGCGTCTCTACTCAGGGTGGCTTCTAACCAACTGACCTGGGGCATCAAGACATTAAAAAAATTGTGTTCAGAAGGCTCATGGGAGCCATCAATCCCTTGAAGCCCAAACTCTCCCTTTTGTTAAACTGGTCTATAATAAACCTTTCCCTATGGCTGGTCAGAGTTTCTCAGAGTGCCGCTGCCTGGGTGGGAATCACCTTTGTCTTTTGTTCTGTTCTGTAGATATCTATTGTCAGTTAATTCACAGGCCTCAAGTCATTTAAAGCCACAGTGGCAGAGACCAGGTTTTCCTCCCAACAGTTGTGACAGTGGAGGTGATGTGGTTGCAACGCCTCCCTCATGCTGGAGACTGCAGCTGCTTCCTCACCAGTCAGACCCCCAGATCTCTGCTCTGGGGCCAGGCAAGCAGACCAGGTGAACGGCTTTCCTTGTCTTTTCCAAAATTTAGATTTAAGGGAGAACGCTTTGGTTCAAATAAATCCGCTGGATATTATGACTCTTGTTATGGACAGTAATTGTGTATCTGTACTGTTTGGGGCTGTGCTGTCTGAAAGTGTTGTCTGTCCTAAGAAGGTGAATTTAGGGCAGAACCCTGTAAGCCTGTTGCTCTCCAGGAAAGCCAGAGGAGGGTCTCCTAGGCTTGTGTCCTGAGAGCTTAGCTTTGGAAATCAGAGCATTCTGTCTGGTTTTCCACTTGCCATTGGTGTCATTTGCTTTTGTGTCTAGGGGTCAGGTTGAGCTCCTGAGACACAGGGACGCAAGGTACATTATATTCCTACCAACCCCTGGATTGTCCAAATCCAACCAGGGGCATCCAACCTGTGACTTGCGGACCACATATAGATTATATGAGGACTTTTTTGCTTATATGTGGCGATGGCTAGGATGAAAATCATGCACAGACCTCTTTCTTTCTCTCTTTTGTTTTCTTTTTTATTATTATTATTACCAGCTTTCATTAGGGCTTGTATTTATTTAATGTCTGGACACATTCTTCTAATAGTGCAGAGAAGTCAAAAGGTTGAACACCCCTCCCCTTGCCTTTACACTGCCTTTGTGGCCTGTGGCAATTTGGTTTTCTTCTTTTCCACTTTCTTTGGGAGTGACTTTGGATCAGAGGACTGCGCTTTCTGTCTTGGCTTTGGGGACGTCTCTTGTGATTGTGGTTAAGTGTAACTGGGGATGAGGCTACTCTATGAAGCGGGATTAGACGCCCAGGCTTCTTTGTTTTCTAGGTACCTGTTGGGCTGGAAGTTCTGCCTTGCTTTGGTTTCCCACTTCTTCTCAGTCGCCCTCTCCAGCCCCTTTGATGCTCCCCCAGCCTCGAGGCCAGCTGTCTCACGTGACTTCACGAAGGGTAACTCATAACTCTGGTGGCTTCTCTGAGAAAACCTGACATCATCCAGGTTGCCCATCTAATGAGACTTTTCCTTCCATTCCAAGCTTCTCACCTCCCTGTCATCACTGGACTTGACGGCCCCTACCTGCTCCCTTGGCAATTCCTGCAGGACTCAAGTGCTCCAGCAGACAACCACTCGAGGGTTAACAGACTAATGTGAACTAACCTGATACTTCATCCACTCAGGTGGGCTGTGGAAACACCCACATGCCCGCTTGAGGAATCCTTAGTCCTTCACCTAAGATTTTCACCCAGGGTCCCCATAAGATTACATACCAGGGCATGGAAAATTTGAAAGGTCTCCTCTACAGATACTGGGGGGAAGTTAAGACCCTCCTAATTGTGCAGGTAACCTCAACTAGTCCCATCTATCAGAAGCACGATTTGGATTAAATTAGAAAATGGGGGCAAAGACAAGAACCAATTCTTACATAAACCAGCAAGTTCTGCATCCCTGTTTATGCTTGACTTGTGGCTAAACTTTTAGACTGAGAGCCATGAGATCCTTACTCCTGTCTGTCTGTCTGTTGATGTACATACGTACACCATGTGCAGCTGGCCCTTCGTACCCGGAGTTCCATAGACACAGGATGCTACGAACTATAGATCAAAAATATGTGAAAAAAGTTAAAATAACAATACAACAACAAAAATACATATAAAAATACAGTGTGGTATTCACATATCAGCATAGCCCGTACATTTTATCAATATTATTCATTATAAGGAACCCAGAGATGATTTAAGAGGGGTGTAAGTTACACACAAATACTACACCATTTTATATCAGGGACTTGAATATGCTTGGATTTTAATGTCTGCAGGGGGATGTTGGAACCAGCCACCCACTGAGGAACAACTGTGTATATATTTTCCTACCTCTGGTGATATTACCAAATTAATTTATAATTTTTTTTTTGAGACAGAGTCTCACTATGTCACCTTCAGTAGAATGCCATGGTGTCACAGTCATAGCAACCTCAACCTCTTGGGCTTATGTGATTCTCTTGCTTCAGCCTCCCAAGTAGCTAGGACTACAGTCACCCACCACAACGCCTGGCTATCTTTTGGTTGCAGTTGTCCTTGTTGTTTAGCAGGCCTGGGCCAGGCTTAAACCTGCCAGCCTCAGTGTATGTGGCCAGCTCTCTACTCACTGAGCTACAGGCACCACCCTGTTTTTTAAAAGGTGTTCTATTCTGGTAGGCTTAGAGAGAATTAAGCATTTACATAAATTAAATATTCCTAAAACTTTCAGAAGTGTAGCAACTAGCCCAAAGGCTCTTTATGATTGTGTGAGTTGGGTAAATCTGGTAAATAAGACCAGTTTGGTACCATTAGTTCAACAGAAGCAGGTGTGTCCTCTGGGTCCTCCATGCTAAGCCCAGCACAGGCAGACATTTTCTTTCTACTTGATATTGCTCATCAGGGTAGGCACTGAAGGTGGAAGAGCACAGGCTCCAGAGTGACAGGGCAAACTCTCCAGGCTGCTGCTGTTCTGTCCCCGAGCTCTGCACGAGACAGACAGGCATGCGTTTGGATAACAAATGAACTTTGCACCGTGGGCTTCTTGTGAGGGCGAGATGAATGACGCGTGTAGAGCACTTAACTCAGATCCTAGAGCTTGTAAGTGCATGAAAAATGTTAACCAGTGTCATCCTGCTCGCTGCATCGCCCTGAACAAGCCCCCTACCTCCCTGAACCTCAGCCTACTGTAGCAGGCCACATGTGGACATTGAGGACACAGCAGCAAAGTGGAAGAGGCCATGGAGGGGTCAGTTTCACCGTGTCAGCGGGACAGGCTGGGTTATGCAATTTTGGCAAAGGAGCCCAGGATCAGTGGCCTCACTGCTGCCACACCCCCAGTGTGGGTGGAGGAAGGGGCTCTGCTGTCACCGTTGGGCAGGGCCGAGGCTGACAGTCATGGTGGCAACAAGAGGGGGGACAGACTGACCATCTCCCCGGGGTAAAACCATCATCCCATTGACATCATCATTACTCCTGAGGTCAACTCACGAGATAACTGGGCATTCATTCTCTGGTCTGAAGAGAGAGCCTCTCTGTTTTTTCACTGGCTCTGCCAAATACATGCCCCCATGTTTTGACTGTTGTGGGAGGGCAGGGTGTGCAAGGACCAGGTAGCTGAGGTTCTGGGGCTGGGGACACTCTGGCTGAGGGACTTGTGGAGTGTAAGTCGTGTAGGACTGTGTGAGTGAGTGATGGCGGGTGCCCTGAAATGTTACCCTCTGATTGTAGCTCTAAGAGGCGGAGGGGAAGGAAGGCTAGCCTGTGGGGCATGGAACATTGTCACACAAACACTGACACAGGACCTTTTTGTAAGAGACCTTTTGAGGTGGCCTAAAGGCACAGTCAAATGCTAACATGACCCAGTAATGGGTGCTTTCCCACATTCTACCACTGTCCAGTTCAGACTCAGCAGCCCTCACCTGTCCCTCGCCCCACCGCCCACGGCCCCCAGGCTGCCTGGTGCTTCTTCTACTTGGTAACGTGCAATGTTTCTGCATGTTAACACTGTGACAGGTAACAGCTGCCTCAAAGTGGCCTTTGGCACCACATGGTAAAAACACATTGTTGGTTGGTCCGGTGCAGACACCTTGAGGCTTCCAGAACTCTCAAATCTGTGAGCCAAGGCCTGACCCCAGAGCTGTCCCTGTGAGAACATTGCTTGTTTGCCCCACTGTAATGCATTCCAAGAAGATTCAGTGCGCTCTGAGGGTTCTGTGAGGGGAATCAAAGCACAAGTATCTCTATTGTTTCTGCCCTCCCTATATTCTAGAAGAAATTCAGTCCAAATGTTGTCCAACCGGGAGGGGCTCCACACTTCCTAGGGTGGGTGGCTGAGCCAGGAAAGAGGACGAGGGTCTAAGAGGCTGTCTGTCCTGAAGTTCTGTTTGGAAGGGCAGAGATGCTGAGAAAGGGGGTCACGGTTGCCATTTTGAGAGGAAAGTCAATCCGAGGGGTGCAGGGTTCTCACAAGGAAGTTTGCTGAGCTGGGTACTGAAGCGTTAGCAGCCAGACGAGGCCTGGGGAGGAGAGGCTTCATGCTCACAAGGCCACACGGGGGCCTGGAGAAGGTGCCTGAGACTCGGAGCCTGTGGCGTGTGAGTGGGGAGAGCTGCGGTGTCACAAACCCAGCCCCAGGCAGGTGTCTGGTGGCTGGAAGTGGCTCAGCCCACAGTGCAGCTCCCGGAAACTGACCAGAGGGACCTATAGGGGACTTGGTTCGTGGGCGCAGCATTTCCAAGGCCACTTGCTTCTCTATTTCGCTTCATGCAGAACAACAGGAAGGGTTTCCTTTGTCTGAATGACCACACTGGGGTGGTGGGCACAAGGTGGCGCTGCAGACAAGGTCACCGCTGCCCAGCAAGGTTTGATCACAGCAGGCTGAGGTCTCTGGCCTGGGACAGCTTGATGTTCTTTAGTGGCAAGGGGCAGAGACTGATCTAAGGCAGCCGGGGTAGTGGGGTCCTGGTAAGGGCATTGGTTAGAAGGAAGTATCCTCTCTCAGGAAGACCAGAACTAAGGACCCGAATGTTATTAGGAGTGCTGAGAACATTCCCTTTCCATTTTTTTTTTCTACTTTTCTTTGTCCATCTGGTCACTCATCATTCCCAGCAGACTGGTTCTGTCTGGCCAGTGGAAGATGGTGGCCCAGGTACTTATTTGAGAGTTATTGTCACGAAGATTATCTTTTCTCAGTCTCAATTCCAAAATTCCTGGGGTCTAGGAATGTCTCTGCCAGGGTCAGACGTTGTCATCATCTTACCAAGGGTGCAGGGTTGAATCACAATGAGGGCTGCAGGCGGGTCCTTCCCCTACACGGCTGGGGGGGTGAGGAGTCAGGTCAGGGATCACTGGGGGGCCCACACACCCTGAACTCAGGCTGGAGGCTGGCAAGCAGGAGAGAAACCGGGTCCCTCAGAGGAGGGGTCCTCCAGAAATGAGAGGAGTCTCCTTGGGCCCCAGCTCCTTTCATCTGGCCCTAATAGGACTGCAGTCTGTGTGGGTCAGAGACACAGGACTGGGCTCACTCAGGACATGCTGCCAAAGAAGGGGCTGACTTGGTATTTTTTAGTGAGTTTTCATCCTTTGATTCTCCATAGTTTTAACATCTCCCATCACATGGTTCTGAGTTACAGTGTTTATATAGAAACCTCATGGAACCACTGGGGTCTGGCTGCATTGATTTGTGTTTACAATGTGACTGTGCTGAGTTCCCAGCTACAGAGGGGTCAGAGAGCAAGAGTGATGGCTACTGCCTGGTCTCTCTCTACATTCTATCCCTACCCTCACAACAGTCCTACAGTTATTACCACCATTTAAAAAGCAAAGAGACGGAGGGAGACAGAGAGAGCCTGAAGTCACTCAGCCAGCAAGCTGACAGCACAGGGATCCAACCCTCATCTCTACTTCTCCAGTTTCCTGTTTGGGGAACCAGGGTGTGGCCATAACTGGTCACAGAGGAACATGGTGGCAGAGTCACTGAGCTCCAGGCAAGCATGTGTCAGTTTGCTCAGAGGTGCTAGTTTAGCGTGTCCTCCTCATTAGCTGACACGTTGGTGCCTCAGTGCTCTCGTCTGTCAAAAACGTAACTAATACATTGTGAGGACAGGATGAGGGAGGTCTTACCCCATGTTCACCGGCACCTGGGACATGGTGTGTATTATTGTTACTATTTCAGACATGGGGAAGGGGCCCAAGGATGTAGGTTAAATACTACGTGTATTAAGGACTAGGCAGGCACCCTTTCAGAAAATGAAGAGCCGGGAAGGACGTGAAAGATGGTGTGAGATGGGGAAGGGACCCCAGGGTGGGGGCCAGGAAAGAGACAAGTCTGGGGGTGCACAGAAGGGATGGGGACGGGTGGAGACTGGTCTAGGACGTACAAGTCCTGAACTCCCAGAAGGAATCTGGGCTTTTCCCCGGGGCCCAGACTTCAAAGGGACACAGTAGGGAGCTGGTGTTGGGAGTGCTTGGCCAGCTTATTAGGAGGAAAGGGAGGCAGCCAGAGGATGTCAAAGGATGCCTGATCTAGAAGTCATAGCTTCTGTGGGTGAGGAAGCCTGCCACTCAACAAGAACAGGCCTGGCCGGTGGAGTTGGGGGTCCCCAGAGGCTGGGGCCCTTGCACGGCCTTGGCAGCAGGGAGACTCCTGGCCCTCTACTGCTGTCTGCAGTTCTCCACGTCTGCGACAGAAAGGAAGGCAGGTGTATTTCCCGAGTATTTAGCCTCAGACACGTCAGCTTCCAAGACGTGACGAGTCCCTGCCGTCCCTCCCCACGCGGCCCCCCTCCCCACGGGGTCCTCCCTCCCCCCACTTCTGGAGGGCGCGGGGGGGGGGGGGCCGCCAGGCTGCAAGGCAGTGACAGCAGCGCCCCCGCCGGCGGAGCCCAGCCTGCGCGCTCAGCCCCCTCATCCCGTGCTGCTGCTGCCACCGTGTGGGAGAGGTGGGAATCACAGCCACTGGGCTCTGCGCTTAAGGGAGAGACCCACGTGCGTCCAAAACAGCGGGAACGTTTCCCTTTTGCAGAAGGGGAACGGGGAGGGGTGGGGGTGGAGAACATTGGGTAAAAAAGAGCATCTTTGGATCTTTGGAGATTGGGGGTTTAAACAGTTCTGTATTTATTGGGATTCTGAGTTTTAGAATCAATATGAAACTTCTTCAGACTATTTTGTACTAAATATAAATAACAGGAATCTCTGGGCTACTTGGGCTGGAGAGGCGGGTGGGTGTGTGGTGTTAGCAGGGCCCCTGCTGACTGCACCTTCATAAAACGGGGGCTGGAGGCCCCTGATGCACTCATCCCCAACTGGGTGGCCATGTCCTTACAGTGATGGCAGTGTAAATACACTCTCCTAATGTATTTACAGTTTCATTTCTCTTTTGAAAACAGTTTTTTAAAAAATTGGAAGGCACAAACAATGCTTTCCACCAGTCCCCCCAACCCTGGGGTGGGAAGAACTGGCCAGGAGCCGGGGGCTTAAGGCCATGTCTAAGGCTGCCTGCATAGTGACAGAGCTGAGACCAGTGGAGAGGCAGAACCCTTCTTCTGCCAGCTCACTGACTGTCCCACTGGGGAGAGTGATGTGGGCCAGGGCTTACAAACCCAGCATGGAGGGGTCCTCTTTCAAGGAGTGGACGGCCAGGCCAGAGTGGGGAGAGTTGAGTGAGCAGAACAGGGTCGTGGGCACAGTGAGGGTGGGAGGGACGTTACCAGGCACAGGTGTCCAGGAGAGGAGCCCCTCAAAGGAGGGGCTGTGGGTGATGAGCCTTAGGGGGAGCACTCTTAGAGTGTGAAAATGTCCAAGAGCTCAGGAATTTGAACTCTTGTGGGCCAGCACTTCATACTCAGAGTCGATCTCTGATGGATGGCCTTGGCCAATTTCTTAAAACAGAAATTTCCTTGTGAGAGGAAAGAAAAACCAGAAGTATGACAGAGTGCCCCAAACAGGACTCAGTGCCATCAAGAATAGCAACCAGGCACCCCTTACCCGCGGAGGGTTAAAAATCTTCAGTTTTGAAGCTGGTTCTTCAGTTCTACACCCTACTCAGAGTGGTCTGGGCAGCAAGTGAAACACTTTCCAGCTATTAGAATTGCTCAGACTGCAGCTGTTGTGGGCACTTAATGCCACTGAGTTCAGTTTTATCACTCAAGGGAACTCCGATCTAGAGATTACAAAGGTCCTGACTTTGAACCCAAGGAGCGGAGACCAACCCCGAAGGCCAACTTTGCCAGGAAAACCGCTTCGAGGCTCTGCAGGGAGCAGAAAGGGAAACGGCGGTCACATATTGCCCCCTGGTGTCTGACAGCATTTATTGCACCCTGGCTGCCTCCCAAGGACGAGCAGGGCTCAGGCTCGGTTTTGTCTTAACCAGTGTTCTTCCAGGCAGTGGCAAGGACCGGCTTTGATGTTGCGAACCCTTTTTCACGTTTGTTGGCTATACCGCACCACAGAGGGAAAATAATCACAGAAAACATGAAGTGTGCCGTCTCCCCTGCACCCTGGCTGTCTTCCACTGCAGCCCACCTAGGAGTCGGCTTGAGTGATGGTTAAAAAGCATACAATGTTTTACATCTCAATAATTCCTCAATAAAACTTTTTCTTAATTTAAAGTATGGACTTTGCGGATAAATCATACTCAAATCCTGGCACCAGGTGACCAGGCTGTGCCAGCCCCGGAACACCACTGCTCTAGGAAGCCAGAGTTACAACCCAAATGGGCTGATCTCATCAGCTTACAGGTGGGCGAGGGGCGTGGTCAGTGCTGGGGACACTTCATCTGACAACTGGGGACTGTGAGGGCAATTGTGAACCTCCATAAGATGACGTGGATAAGGTTTTTAATGCAGCGTCTGGCACACAAGAGCCAATAAGTGATAATTACTAGCTTTCCAAAGGGACCTCATCAATTAAGGGCAGCGGTAGGTCTGGGGAACTGGTGGAGGAGGTGTGGCAGTCTGTGGGAGGGTTTGCCTTGACCAGCGCAGTTCAGTGGAAATATAATGCAAATTACAAATTCAAGCCACAACTGTAATTTGCAATTTCTAGTAGGCTTATTCAAAACAAGTTTGAAAAAGCGAAATCAAATTCATAATACATTTTATTTGATCCTATATATCCAAAATATTGTCAACTTGATGTGTAATGTCAAAAATTATTAATGAGAAATTTTATGGGTTCTGTTCATGCCACCTCTTCACAGTCCCACGTCTAAGTTACATTCCCAGTTCATCTCTCTTCAGACTAGCCCACCACCCCCATTTCAACTGCTCAGTGGTCTGTGTGGCTCGTGGCCCCCATGTTGGACCGGGAAGCTCTCCAGGGCTGCTTTGGTGAGGAAGAGGGATGAGACGGGGCCTCAATGTGCCCACCCTGTGGTCGAGCTGGCAAAGGGTGCTCAGGGATCCCCTGCTTCAGAATCTTCTGGGCTGGCTTCTTAAACGAAAAACCAGATTCCTTGGCTTTATCCCTGCTTCTCCTTGTGGATCAAGTGTCTGAAATAAGAGTGGGGATTAATAATTATGGAGGTGGCTGTGACTATGTTGACAGGTTTCCCACTCCTACTTAGATGCCCCCCACCTGGAATTTAAATTGGGCTGTGTCCTGTCACCTGTTCTAACATCCAGCATTTTCTTCTGGCTTCTGCTACTTGAGGCAGGCACACAAAGTGAGCTTCCCACAGCATCTGAGAGGGCAGATCTTATCTCCAGTGGAAATATGGTCCAGTCACAGCAGGAACATCCAATCCTTTCCCTCCCAGAATGTTTCCTCATCCTGCCCTGACTCCCTCTCCCATAGGAGCCAGCTGGAGAACTTTCTGCTTACTTAGCAGCTGTGATCTGAATGTGTCCCCACAAATTCATGTGGTGGACACTTATTCCCCAGTGCAACAGTTTTGGGAGGTGAGGCCCCTTGGGAGGTATTTAGATCATGAGGGCTTTGCCTTTGTGGATAAATTAATGCTGTTGAAAAAGGTTTTGACTAAGGAAGCCCGTTCCTTCTGCTCTCTCTCCACGCGAGACTGCAGTGTTTTATCCCCTCTGGAGATGCCGCAAGAAGGGCCTTACTGGACACTAGATGCCAGCCTGGTAATCTTGAACTTCCCAGTCTCCAGAACTGTGAGAAATACATTTCTATAGTTTGTAAGTTCCCCAGTCTGTGGTATTCTGTTATAGCAGCACAAAACAGGCCAAGACACCAGTCCTCTGTCTGATTTCTCTTTCTCTCCACCTCCTGCCCTGAATGCTCTGTGTGTGGAGACAGAAGGGCCAGTGGTAGGATGGTGCTGGAAAAGCAAGCTGACAGCAATCAAGCCATTTCGTATTTAAAACTGGTAGTTCTATACTCAGGGAGAGTTATGTGTCTATGATACAAAAAGTCAAATTCTAAGTGCACTAATCTCATTTATTTCTTCCAGTGCCCTAAGAGGTAGCTACTATATCCTAGGTTACAGATGAGGAAAGTGAAGCAGAGAGAAGGTAAGTAACTTTCTCAGGATCACACAGCAATAAGTTGTAGAACCAGAGCCTTCAAAGTAAGGACAGAAAAGACCAGTGAACTGAGAGTCATGAATGGGGCTTCTAGTTCACCCCCTTTGGAAATCACTATCCATGTGGCTTAACATAAATCTTTAAGCTTCTCAAAGCCTAAGTCTCTTTCTTTGAAAATGTGGCAGTTGAGCTTGGAGGACTTGGTCATCTTTTTGTTTCTTTGAATATTCATTTATTTGTTGTATTTTGAGTTTCTTGGAAAGTAATTCCAGGACTCTGAGCTTTTCAAAGAAGTATTTACTGGGGAGTGCCCTTGAGCAGCTTGAGAAGCAGGTTTGGGCCGGGGAGAAGCTGAGCTGCATATAGATCTGACAGAGGCCCACAGGGAGCTCTGGGCCTCATTGGGAGCGGCTCGAAAATTGTGCCAGCTGAAGCCCGGGAACCAGGTCTTTGTGACCCCAGAAAGAGTAGTCCTAGATATAGGCTGCCACTGGGAAGGGGGCATACCCTGGGAGGGGCAGTTTCCTCTGGCTGTAGTCTTCAGGAAAAGGACTAATCTGTGGGCTATCACCACCCGCCACTAGGAGGGGGTCTTCCTGCCAGCATCCTTCCCTCATGCTGTCCATATTCATTCCCTTCATCTATGGAGTTCACCCCTGCATGGAAGCAAGTGCACCAGGATTGTGACTGGACTTCTTTCTGAAGGAAACTTACAAGAGGAGGAGAAGGGGTGGGAAGAGCTGCATCCCCCGTGGCAGCGATCTTGAGGTAAGTGCACCCCTCATCTCTCTTTCCTACTTCCCATCCTAGGTGATCCTCATACCTGACACATACCTCTGCTAGGCTTGGGGCTCTCTGTGTGGTGACTCAGGCCTCCACTCCTGATAGGGCCGAACCCCTGTACCACAGTTGCCTACTTTGTCAAATGTGGGCTGCAGAGTACTGAGAACTATCTCACTGGGTTACTTGGGGGCCTCATTTCTCTGTTGCCCTCGTAGTATAACAGCAGCCCTACCTACTCCTGATGACCAGGGCCTAGTCAGGTGTCATGATGCCTTCCTCAATTGCTGGAGTCTTGGCTTGAGGAGGCTGAAGTTATCAGGCTTCAGACATGGCTCAAAGTTTAATAGGACCTTTGTGATCCCCTCTGAGAGTAATAGTCATGCCATGCCAGTTTCTTGGCACATGTGCTCCATGTTCTACTTACCATGTACGACAGGGTGTGTGAGCTGCACCTAGAGGATGTGTCCCATTTGCACAGGCATCACCTTCAACAGGGTGTACAGGGGGCCATTCCAGTGCTCTGTCTGGCTGGTGGCTTCTGATGGTGTGAGATCAGTGGATTTCACGGTCCTGTGATTCTCCGATTTGTTTCTTTTGTCACAGCTCCTGGCCTGAAGCAATGCTACATGGAGTTCCATGACAGTGGATCAAATACTCTGCAAACCTTTGGTATCAATGCTGGCTGACACCCTCCAAGCAAGAAAGGCAAATCGGTTCTCAGAGTCTCTATTTCTTCTAGGAAAGATGAATCTCTACCCCTTCAAGGTAGAAGTGGTCTAGTGTAATAAACTTCCCACCAGGTAGTTGGGCCCTTGAGAAATGACAGCGGTTCTCAACCTATGGGTTGCGACCCCTTTGAATAACCCTTTCACAGGGGTTGCCTAAGACCATCCTGCATATCAGATATTTACATTATGATTCATAACAGTAGCAAAATTACAGTTATGAGGTAGTAATGAAAATAATTTTATGGTTGAGGGGCACAACATGAGGAACTGTATTAAAGGGTTGCAGGATGAGAAAGGTTGAGAACCACGGCCATATACAAAGGCTCAGCGTTGCACATTGCTAGTCAGCCTTGTGAGTGGGGGCCCTGCAGCAGTGGGGCCCACACAGAACCTCCTTCTCTGCTCTTCTCAATACCTTATTCACCAGTTCATTGTCATAGCTGGGCGATGCCCAGTGACAGAGGCTGGTTGATGTCAACTTAGTTCTGTCTACTTAGTTGCACAGTGGCTTTGCAGTGGTCGTTGCTCTCTGATAAACCTTAAAAGGTGACAGAAAAGTCTTTGTAATTTGTGCCCGCTTCACAGTGGGTTATCCACATGCCTCTTCTCTAGTCCTTATTGCCCAGTCTGCCAATCTCTCTCTTTCCAAGATCGTGGCTAACAACACAGCCCTTCACTATCAACTGTGAGTCTGTACATATTCTGACCTTAGGTTACTTGTCTTTCCACATGGTATAAATAACCAGGCCACTTGCCCTCACTCTGCCCCCTGGGAGGCTTTAGTCTCACCCATCATTCTCAGGAGCACCACCTGCCGTCGGGCTGCCTTGTGGGCACTGCGTTTTCAGCTTGCACCCACCCACACACTGACTCATTTGCAAAGCAGACTTGGCCTGATTCCTCCTCTGCCAGTTAGTTATTACAGCTGAGAAAGAGATTCTGGTGCAATTGTGGTGGATGACACGAGGGTCTAGGTGACATGGTCACATACTCATGCCTTCCATCTCTGTTTTTGCTCATTTTGGATAGGCCACACCTGAGGTGCAGTGTGTGTTTAGTGAGCCCAGCTGCCCTCACAGTCTGATGGGTAACAGAACCGTGTTCATGATGGGCCGCTCTGTCTGCATGGTCACTTGATGTCCTGTGGCTCAGTCCTCTGAGAAATTCTAGCATCAGGGGCTGTATTTCAATGAATGCATAGTTCCGTACTGCAGAGTGTGGCCTAAGCCCAGAGCTTAGGAACATAGGTTGTGATAGTCCTCCAAGGACTCTATAGTACAGTGCCTTTCCCACCTCTGATACCATTAGGAACCATAGGGTCTTTGATGCCCACCTGGAAGGATTGTTTGCACTGCAGCCTGAGACCATTATGGAATACTGATCTTACCCTGACCCCACTGGAAGAACAGTGGGATGCTCTACAGAATTGTTACATAAATGAGCCAAGTATGTAAGCACCTCTTACTGTAGTCCTTCCCTCCAGGGGACAGTCATCATTGAGCTTGATGGTGTTGTCCATCAATAAAATTATTGATCACTTTAGTGAATAGGATGTCTTGCAAACCTTAGTTGGCTGGTAAATCTTGGGCCTTATGAAGTGTATCTACTTAGTGTGCCCACTTCTCTGAGCACCTCATTCCATTTTTCCACCCTCTGACCCAGAAAGTTCTGATGTTTCTACTCTAGTTAGTGTGTTGAGCTTTCCAAAAGCTGACTGAGCAGCACCGCAGCATCATCTTCCAGGGACCTTGCCATGGTGTTAAGTGCTGCAACACAGACACAGATGAGTCCCAAAGACAACTTCGTCCATGTCCTGTATTCTCCTTGATCCAGCACCCTCAAGATCCAGGCCCATACACATGCCGGCTTCTGTTAGTACACATTGGTTCGATTTTATAACTCTTCCGGGGTCATCCCAGGCATCTACTGCTGTGCAGCACACCATCCCACATGGAGTGGAGCAAAATGACATTCTTTCATTACTACTATCTTCCCATAGCTCTAGGGGTTGAGTGAGCTTGGCTAAGCATTCTTGCTGTGGGTATCTCATGTAGTTAGAGTCAGGTCATCAGGTCACTGCACCATTCTTTCAGATATCAAATATTCATTGGCTGTCTATTCTGTGTGAAACACTGCTAATGGAATAGCATTAATGGAATAAAATAATTATTGCAACATAATTCCACTCTCCTTGAGGGTGGGGTGCCATATTTAAGAATCTTAGCAGGTGGAAAGTGCTGATGATGTCATGAAAGAGCATTTGGAAGCACAGAGTCAAACACGGAAGCCCTCCGGTAGTAGGAGACTAAGTGTTCACTCTACTGCAGAAAGAGGATCTTGCTAAGTAGTCTGGGGGTGGAGGTAGCATGCCGATGTGAGGAGGTGATAAAGATGGTGACTTATTCCAGGCCCTTCAAGTTGCTCCCAGTGGCGGGGTCACAGGAAGGTCATGAATGGCAGGTGTGGTTGGAGTGGTACCCAGGGGCCAGAACGTGATAAGCTCTTCATAAAAAGGAATGTTTACTTATTCTGCAAATGATGGGGCCATAAAAGGATTTTGACAAGTAAAATGGCATAATAAGCTTTGTATTTTTAAAATGCCAGTGCTCATGAGGGAAGAAAGGGAGGAGGCAAGGCTGCAGGGGAAGACCAGTTAGTTAGCAAGAAGGTCATTGCAAAAACCTGGGTGTAAATGAAGGAGTGCAGATTAGGAGCTGAGGGATGTGTGAGTGACCTCCTCATTTTTAAGGGCATCATAGCAGATGTATCTAATAAATAATGAGAAGCATGAGGCCTGGTATATTTATTTACAACATTTCCTTGATTGTTTAGCCAAGAACATAAATGACATAACTCCTTGGGTTGACTCTTGACTCTGGAGCAAGAATCCACATGGCAATGTTTTGTCGCCAAAGGTCACCAGGGGCCTAGCTCAGTGATTTTCAACCAATGTGGTATGAGAGGATCTTAGGTATGCCTCTAAAATTTGTAAAGATAATTCATTAAATTATTTTCAAAAGAAGTTCAAAGCATGGTAGGTATATATGTTTTTTACTCTTTTCTTTACTATAATTTAAGTGTACTACAGAAGTTTTACTATAAGTTCAAGTGTGCCATGAGATAAAAAAGGTTGAAAACCACTGGGCTAAGTTGACTACACATTAGAGTGGGGGAACATGAGCCACGGAGAACTGTGAGGTGTCTCCATGAGATGGTATGACAAAGGACCTGCTGTACAATTTGGGTGATTTGGGAAGGGTTCAAGAAAACTGGGATTTACTCTAGATTGGGTGCTGCCAAAAAAGTTGGGACAACCCCAATATTTATCAACTAGTGAACAGATAAACAAAATGTAGTAGATTCATGTGATATTCGTGAAAATATTTTTTCATAAGAAGGCATGATGCAGGCACTGGGGTTAGGTGATATCTTAGAGTGGTTTTGATTTGGATTTCTCTGATGAGTAGGGTCAATGAGCTTTTTTTCATACTTGTTAGCCATTCATCTGTCTTCTTCAGAGAAGGTTCTGTACACTTCTCTTGCTCAGTGATAGATGGCATTGTTTGCTTTTTTTTTTGTTGATTAATTTAAGTTCTCTATAAATTCTAGTTATCAGCCCTTTATCAGATTCATAACACTCTGAAAGTTGTTGATTTGATTTAATTATTGTCATAAAAAAATGGAGACTTCACAGCTTTTGTATTAACCTGGATGGAGCTGAAACACATTCTTCTTAGTAAAGTATCATAAGACTGGAAAAGCAAATACTCAATGTACTCGATACTAATGTGAAGCCAGTAGACCATTTACTATATGGCCACAAAGAGAAAAACTCAATTCAATTCAAGATTGGGAGGGGGGGGAAGAAGGAAGGGGGAGGGGCAGAGGGAGGGGGAGGAGTGAGCTCCCACCTAATAGGCACAAGGCAAGGGTATATGGCACAGCTTCTGGGTGTGGGACACAATCACAATAGGGGCTCTGCCTAACAAATGCACACATTGTAACCCTACATTAATCTGAAAAAAAGAAAAAAGGTGTGATGCACTGATAATGCTGCACGGATCAACCTGGACACTAGGCCAGCTGAAAGATGCTGGTCACGCACATCCACAGGAAGAACAGATATGCTTCCTTTTGTAGGAAATGTTCAGAATGGGAAAATAAACAGACAGAAAGTACAGGCAGTCCCTGAGTTCCAAATACCTGACGGTGTATGACTTGTTCTCATGAGTGGAGACTGTTATAGGTAATACATGAGTGTACCTGTTCCAACTTCCATATAAATTCAACTTAAGAACAAACCTACAGAACCTATCTCATTCATAACCTGGGGATTGCCTGTAGATTAGTGGCTGCTTAGGGCAGGGGAAAGCTGATTTGGGCCATATGAAAGGGGTGCAGGGAGGGCGACTGGTGTGCTCCCACCAAATGGGCACAGTGTAAGGGTACATAGCACACCCCCTGGTTTCGGGACACAGCTACAACAGGGACCTCACCTAACAAACGCAAACATTGTGACTTAATTTTTTGTACCCGCATATTAATCTGAAATTAAAAAAAAGAAAAGGGGTGCAGGGCTTGTTTTTGAGGCAATTAAAATGTTCTAAAATTTATTCCTTTGATGACTGTGCAACTCTGAATATCCCCCAAAACACTGAATGGAACACTCGACATAGGTGAATTGTATGATATGCAAATTATATCTCATAACGCTGTTGCAAAAAAAAGAAAAAGAAAAAGAAAGTAGAGTCAATTCTAAACACATTCTCTCTACAGAAAGAGGAGAGAGCAGAGAAATAGCTGTAAGTGATAAAGAAATAAACAGAAAAGTCACTCATTTGCTGAGGGGGGAATGTACAGCATTTCGTCAGTTACACAGCAAACCGGTTTTTGTCTATGCTTAGACAAAATTGCGGGGTGGCCTTGTTTTGTCTCACTTGGTCATGTCTCAGAGTGATCTTGTCTGGCGTTGGTCTGGTTGGCATTCTGTGAGATTGTTTAGGTCTGAAAGGAGAAGAATACACCCTCTTACAAAGGTGCAGACAAGTTTCCAGCAGCATTGGGGCGCAGCCCTGGGGGTCAGCCCAGTTCCTGGCTGTTGCAGGCTGCCTATTCTCTTTCTCACAGGTTTCCTCTGGAATGATGTGGGGCATTTCACTGGGGAACCCCTCAAGTCATGTGCAGCATTGCAGATGTGACAAGGTGAGTTTTATAGTGAGAAAATCCATAGAACTTATTAGATTCCTTAAAGTGGTCGGTCTCCAGAAAATATTAAGAATCATTGGTCCAAATTAAAAAGCGAAAAAGAATAAATAGGAAACTCTGAAACTGCAGAAATTTTAAAGGCAGTTAGAGAAAAAGGACCCGTTAGCAGAGAGGCTGAGGAATTGTGGTGAAGAGGAAAGAAACTAGGAAAGATAAGAACGGGAAGCCCTGGGAGGAGGTTTCCAGATGGAGCCATAGCCAGCATTGTCAAGGGTCACAGAAAGGTCAAGACAGGTCAAAACTAAACTGTTTAATTAAACAGTTGTATAAACAGTTATATCTTGAGGATTAGCCATCAGAGTGGGATACTGTCCCAGGAGGTATTTTTGTAAGAAAATGGGGCTCCATTTCCCCTGATGGTTGAGTCAGTGACCTGTGCTAAGGACTTTATGGTTTCTGATGCTTCAGGTCTGTGTTTAAGGAGTCACCCTCGCTCACCCAGAGGTCAAGTCAGGATGCAAAGGTCACTGGCCTTGGTGAGTTACTGAGCAAGCCAGGCAGACTCGGGAATCCTCCGCTAATCTTCTGTCCCCAAACTGGCTCCCTGACTCACCTCATCCATCCTGTAGTGAGCTTTGGCGGCCGACAGTAAGTGGAAATTTTTAAAATTCACAACTACATGTTTTCTGAAGCATTCACTAGGGAAACGGGAAATCGCACACCTCATAGGTCTTGTGTGCGTTCCCTCCTTCCAGCCAGGAAGAATTTGCTCACAGCTCTGTTTGATCTGAAACAAGTCAGAGATGAGTTTTCCTGAACTGTAGTGGTCTCTCCCATTCCTTCTCCTTGACCACAGGCTTCTCTGCTCTAGCCGTGTCCGTTTCACACGGGAAGAAGTGCGTGTGGGGGGAGGATCTGTTACCCTCTGGACGGTATTTGGAACATTTCAGCACCAACTCAGGGGCTCTGATTATTACTAAAGACCCAGATTTCAGGTGGGAATCTATTACTTGCTACTCAATTTTTTTAAACCCAAAATGATTACAGAAAGATTGTGTAGAAATAATCATAGATTTTTGTAGATTGTGTAGAAATAATCATTTTTTATTTAGAGTATGTTTTTAACAGACATCAGCTTATTTAATCTTCATTGTTCTATTTTGTGAGTGCTATTATTATCACATTTTGCAGATGAGAGACTGAGGCATGGATATGTTAACTACAAATACTACTATTATCTATTTAATAACTATTGTATAACTGCATTCTATGAGCGATACTATTACTACAAATATGCCACTATTTTCTATTCAATAAATGTTATCATTATTCCCATTTTATGGATGAGAAGGTGAAGCACAGAGAATCTTGCTAATAAGGAGGCAGTTGCTGTTCTTGGGGATCTGCAGCTTCTCATCAGCAGAAAACTGTCAACTTGTACTAGCATTTGAGGCAAATATCAGTGGCTCAAAATAACCCACAGGGCTGTGATGGGCATAGCTGGGCAGGTCCAGGTCTCCTTGTCTCCCATTCTCTCCAGCTATTGGCACATTTATCTGTGGTCTGAGCCATAACCTAAGGCGGAGTCTTTGATATTAGAGGCCCTGGAAAAGGATTGGTCTTATGGCGAGGAGGTGTATATGTTTGGGGATAAGGTTTGGGCAGTGGCTGGGCTGGGAGGAAGGTTGATGCCACAGGAACTTCTGATTTGATTCACAGACACACAGACACAGGAAGGCGATGGGTCCGGTGAGACGCAGAATCCCCCTGCTCCAGCCCAGAGCCATGGTTACCCAGCACTGGCCTCTCAGTGGATGGAGAAAGTGACAGAAGGCTCAGGATCTTTGAGCTCGTCCCCCTTTTTGAAATGAGGAACCCCTGTTCATGAGTCCCCATTTTGAGCAACCCCCCCCAACCTTTGCAATTCATCCTATTGTTTGACCTCTTCTGGGAAAATACTCTTAGTTGTTATCACTCTGGAAAGAATCTGATAAGGCGGTTTACATTAGATAAGGGAGTTGGCTCCCTCTGTCAGGGCACCACTGCCAGTTCAGAGACATTCCTGTCCCCACAGCAGGATCTGCCAAAAGCGGGTGGCATTGGAGTGTGCAGGGTGGGAGGAGACAGCCCCCATCAGAAGGAAATTCCCCTGGCTGCAAGGGTAATGTTCCATGTCTGGGAACACAGCAACCTCGAAAAGACCTAACCCTTTGACTTGCGCAATCCCACCTGGCCTGTCTCCTTACAAATAGACAACCTTCTCACCTCATCAGTGGAGGAAGTGTTTCCCTTTCCTCCAAGTTCACCTTATATCAGGGTATGTTTGGATCATAGCAGGTCAACACAGGGCTTGTTGCCTGAACCAACATCAGGTTGGCACTATGAAGCCAACATCAATAAAAGCATCACAACAGCAAACACTTGGAGAGTACTTATTATGAGCCAGGCACGGTTCTATGCACTTTGAATGTATTATTTCCGAATCCTATAACTGTAGGCAAAATGCACTACTCCCCTTTGCAGTTGAGGAAACTGAAGTTCAGAGAGGTTAAGAAACTTTCCCACGATCACACAGCATAGACTGTGCTGGAGTCAGGGTCTGAGCCCAAGTGGTGTAGATCCAGAGTACGTGCTCTTCACCGTGGGTAGAGTTTGTGTATATTCAGCTACTGTCTAGCCCACCCAGCAGAGTGAAATGTGTTCCTGTGTGGTGCTCCCCCCCTCCCCCCATAGAGCCGGCTTGAAATGTGGCAGAGGCCAGCAGGGGCATAACAAGGGTCTGGCAATGTGAGTTAGAAAATGTAAGTTTTAGTCTTTTCATCTCTACAAAGCCACATGAAATTCTGGATGTCACTTTAAATCCTCCCTGTCTCAAACTCTCCAAATAAAGATAATAATAACCTCTCTTGCCCCTATCATAAGATTTGGGGGTGGCTATCAGATGAAACCAGCTGAGGAAAGGGCTTGATAACCTGTGAAGGAGTGTGGGGATATAAGTGGTTGGTACCGTTCTAAGGGAACTTCTTACCATGGCACAGTGAATGCCTCACCTAGAGTAAGACCACAGCATCACTGTCACTTACAAGGGACAGTATATTCATTTTTCTATGTCACTGGGAAAGTAAAAACAGGAAGCGTCCCAGCCCAGTACGAGAAGGCTGGAGTGATGGCCTGGGTCAGAGGACTCGTTTACCCTGACCCATCATGATAAGTTAATTACATTCTCTTAGGAAAAGACCATAAAAGGCTGACAGACTTGGAGGTAGTGATGACATTAAAGGGCAGCGATGCACGGTCATCATCTTCGGGTGGATTCTGCCGCATTCCTTACGTGCTCTCAGGAAGACTTCCAAAGAGCACAAGTAGCACTTGGCCTGGTGTGTCTCACTCCAAAGGCAGGAAGGGTCCTGGACAGGAACTTTCTTCTTCAGAAAACTAAAATGAGCACCTCTGAAGTCAAGACCACAAGTTTAAATTTAATTCGCATCAGTGTGACTAAATCTTCACTAATGACTGTTCAAAGGCTGAAGAGGAAGACACTGGTCAAGCTGGGATGCTCCCAAGAGACGCATCAGTCTCAAATCACAGCCACAGCAGACACCATCTGACTGGCAGGATGACTCTTCTGTAGACACATGGGAGACATAAGTCATAAAGAATAAATTTGAGTGAAAAATAGGAGAAAACATATGTCAAAAGAAGAAATATCCCAAGGAATATTCATTTAAAGATATGTCATTTAAAAGTTCCAAGCATTGTTAAAAAAACTCACATATCTTATATTTGCTGGCTACAGGGTTCCATATTAGGTCAACTCGGGCTACCAGATCTCTGTGGCCTATTAATATCATTGTTCAAAGATTCTCTCTCCTTGCTTGTGATTTATAGGTTTAAGCTATCAATTTCTCATACAATCGTGTTTGTTAAATTCTTCCTTGATTTGTCAATACTTCCTTCAAGTTTTGTTAATTTAGGATTTCGATATCTGAGGATTTGGAGTTAGGCATATAATGAATTTATGATGACTGCAACTTGTTGATAATTGTTCTATTTTAACTACATTGTATCCACTGTCCTTATTAAGATGTTCTGCCTTAAGGTGAATTTTCTTTGGTATTAATACTACATCATTTTGTTGTTGTTGTTCAGGTCCAATATGTTTTGGTTTCTCCTTTTAATTTTAACATTTCCACTTATTTTAGCTTTATGTGTGTATCTTGTAAGTTACATCTTAGATCCTACTTTATTTTACCTAACATGCTAATTTCCACCTTTCCATTGTTAAGTATAGTCTGTGTATATTTGTTGTGGGTAATGATATATTTGTGTTTATTTCACACACATAGTTTTATATGTTCTAGAGAACATTCTTTTTCTTTGCACATTTTTCTCCTTTCCTGTGTGTAATTGATCTAAAAAGTTGTCTTTTCGGTCTTCATCTTTTCTTTTCTTTTTTCATCATAGCTCACAGCAACATCAAACTTTTGGGCTGAAGACATCCTCCTGCCTCAGCCTCCTGAGTAACTGGGACTACAGGTTCCCGCCACAATGCCTGGCTAATTTTTCTAGTTTTAGTAGAGACAGGTTCTCATTCTTGCTCAGGCTGTTCTCCAACTCCTGAGCTCAAGCAATGCACCTGCCTACCCCCCTACCCCCCGTCCCATCCCCACCCCAGTGTTAGGATTACAGACGTGATTCACTGTGCCTAGCCTGAACTAAAAAGATTTTTCATTAATATGTTTTTCTTATTCTTACTGTTGGATTCAAATATAGGAAGTATATATACCTTTATGATTTTAGTTGTTACTTTAAATTTGTAACACACACATTGAACTATATATTTTTCTAGAAAAGTTCTCACACCTTGTTATTTTTGTCTAGAATTTAATTTTACCCTTTAAAAATTAGTCTCTTTTCAATTAAAGGATCATAGCCATCATAAATTAATATGAACAACAAAATACAACAAGAACAAATAATAAACAAAAAAAATAAATTTCTTTTGTTTGTAATTTGTTTGTATTTGTCAAAATTTTATTCCAACATCTCTCTCTATTCATGTTTTTCTTATTTCAGAATTCCCTGGTACTTCTTTTGGGGAACTCTGAGGATGGTAAACTTTAAAGTCACTAAAAGTTTGAGAATGCCATTATTTTTCTCCCATGTCTTAGTAACAGTTTAGCTAGGTATAAATACCAACCTGTTTCCCCTTTACTCTTTAAAGACATACCTCTGCTATCTCTCTACCATACTTTTCTTGTGATTCCTTTTACAAGCCTCAAAGATTTTAAGATTTTCGTTTGATCTTGTTGTATTTTATTTATATGGTATAATGCTATAGATATATTTCTGGGCGTGAATTCATCTTTATTCATCCCTCTTCATATTTGAAATCCAGTTTTAATCTAAGGACATTTTATTCTTCATTTCTGCAAAATTCTCTTTGATACTGCTGTTTTTATGCCATTTCTTCCCTTCTTTTTTATGGAACTCCTTTTAGACATGTTGAGTATTTAAATGATTCTCCATCTCTCTGACCTGGACTGTCTTTTATAAATTGTAACCGTGGGTCTTTCTACAATGTATTCTCGTTTTAATCCTGTGAACATCCTAAGAAAGTGGTGGCTTTTTTTACGAGAAAATAAAGCGTATGTCTCTGCTGAAAGTTGAGATCCCTTATTTATCCAAATATTGCATTGCGTTAGGACTTAAGTAACTTTTTAGCATGCCATATGAGACCCGTTCTGGTCTGTCCTCAGGCCTCTGGCCCCACCTGTGCAACTTGCACACACTTTCCTTTCTTGATGTGTGGTCAGAATATTGCTCTAGGACTCCAAATCTGTGTGTGTGTGTTTCTTCTCCTGGGATGACTGAACCTATTTAGAAACCCAGTTCAAAACTAACAATTCTACACAATCTTTCCCAGCCTTACAAGAATCAGTGCTTTGCTCCCTGCTCCCTTGAATTCTATAAAGTCACAATATATTGTCATTAACTGCTTATAAGTCTATTTCTCCAGAGAGACTTTCAGAGCAATCCGAGGGCAAGAAATAACTGTTTCTGCATATCAAGCATCCAGATCACTGCCTGTCAAAAGTTGTCATGATAAGTTTTCTGGATGAGTTTTCAATGACAAAGAGAATTCATTATGGTTTAACACTAATCTCGCTCTCCTTTGAAATTTTTATTCTAGACCATCCTCCCCTGACAGTTGGAGCCTCTTTTGATTTGGTATTGTTCATTTTTTTTTTCCCTCCCAGAAGGTTGCAATCATATCCTGCAGAAAGGAACAAGCAAACTCAACTGTCCTGTCATTATATGGACTCTGACACACTTTCGCAAATGACTGGGTTCAGCAGTTCTCAGCCATATTCAGCAGTGACACTTCTCCTGCTGCATTCTGAAGCCAACATGGGAACGACAATCTGTCTGTTTTTGATTGGTTAACACTTAACTCATCAAAAATGTGTTTTGTAACACATAGTCCATGTCCAAGAGGTCTTGCAAGACTTCCAAAGCTTTTCCCACACCCTTTTTCTTCTCACCCTCAAAAAAAGAAACAGTGTTTTGCCAAAAACAAATTATCCCAATTCTCAAAAAGGACTGCTCTTGCATCGGAATCTTCAACCCACAAAAGTACATTTTAGGCCTAATCTTGGCCAATACTCCCTGCCCTGGAGTCTATGCATATCTGATTTGCCTCCTGCTCAAGTGGCCAGCAGAGAGCCAGCACCTCTTCCTAACCCTCTAGGCTGCTGCCTTGAGTCCGAGTGGGCTGGGGACAGCAGGACTCTGGGCCAGGAAGGGCTCCCGGAAGGTGCCTTGGGCTTTGCCTGCTGTAAAGGTTTGGGAACAGCAGCTGGGAGAAAATGCTCCATTTGCCACAGGGCAGAGACAGATTATTCTTTTGAATGGATTTTACCTCAAATTTTATCTTGTCATTAGGTCAAACTGGCCTGAAGAAAAAGAGAAAAGAGCAAATTCCACAATAAAGAACTTCCTGTTTACTAACAACTGGAGCAATTTCGCGTAAAAGCTGACTGGCTTGGGAAACATCTTAAATATATTTTAACTGTTATAGTCAGGATACTGAATGTTTCTTTTTCTCTGAGGAAGTCGAACTGAGGGACATACATGTCTGTTTGCCATTCTTTCCCTCCTTGCTAACCTCATTGATGCCATCAGAGATTAGTCTTTTCTGGAAAGCTACAAGAGCCTCTGGGAATCCAATCTCTGCCAACTCAGAGTCCTTATACCTACTGTTGTCAGAAAAATTCATCTGAAGTGCAGACCTGGTCACACCAGTCTCTTAGTAAAACCTTTAAATAGCTCCTCCCTTAAGATGTCTGCCCTTGACCCTCAGCTCCCAGCATGGCCAGCTACATCTCTCATCACTGCCTGAGTGCAGCCAATCAACACTCCGTCAACTGAGATTATTAACAAGGCCAGTAATAAATATTACTACAAAAATAAAGGAAGGAATAGAAGCATAATTTAAAAACTGGGCACTTGAAAACAAAGGTCTGTCTGTTCAAAGAACCAGGAATGAAAAGTATAATCATTGAAAAGAAGCCCCCCTGTGGGAAGGAGAAATGACAAAGATGATTGAGAAAATTTGTGGATTGAAGGTGAGGGCTGGAAACACTCAGAAGCTTCATGAAGAGATGAAGAAAGGTGTTAGGAGGTATGGAGAAAAAAACAGTCAACATTTCTGTGCTAGGAATTCTAGGAGAAAATAGTATGAGGAGTTAGAAAGAGGCACATTTGAAGAGCTTATGATGAATTTCCCAGAAGTGAAGGAATATGTAAATACTGAGATTAAAGAACCACAGCTTAAACTATGAAAACCAAAATGAATTAAAAAGAAAAATCCACAGGTTCCTTTATTTTAACAGAACTATGGAATTACCAAAGAGAAAAGCCCTAACAACTGAGAGAGAGAGAGCACGTTATCTAGAAAGAAAGGAAAATTAGGCTAACAGCTTCTCATCAGAAAAATGGAACAAATCACTGGAAACATAACTGCCTAAGGCAGAGGAAAAATAACTATCTTTTTAGAATTCTACACACTGTGATATTATAATTTTCTGTGAGGGAGAAATAAAAACACTTTTGGACAAAGACTGTGAGAATTTACTACCCACAGCCCTGCTTTTGAGTGTACTTTGGCGAGAGGTGAGTTCAACTCAAAGGAACAAGTGAGATGAACTGGATGATATTTAAGAAGTAGAATCCACATTTCTTAACTCCCAAACCAGGACTCCTGACAAAGAGGAAAGTTCCATTAGAAAGAGGTGCATATGCTCCTGGGGGAGTTTATTAGAAGTTCCGGCTTCCATTTACTGCTATCGCTGGGTCATCGTTTCCTTAATGCTGCCAAGTGAATTTCTTTTTTTGTTTTTTTTTGGTTTTTTTCTGAGTGAATTTCTTTAGTCATTAGCACATTGAGTTACTGATTTTCAGCAGCTACATGCCTCCAATATGATTTTGGAATTTAATGAAAACACTTGTTTTGTGTCAAGGTAGAACTTGGAGGGACTCTGATAAAATTTTAGAAAGAGCAGAATTCATTTATGGCAAAAGCTAGGGTTTTTCATTTTCATTTCTGTTTTCTCAATTTATAATCTACTTGCAATTTTTTTTTCAAGGATTGCTTTAGGGTCACTTTATAATTAAGAAGATGTAGAAAGACTCGGCACAGAATAAGCAGGGTTATTTCCAGTCTCCACACACTGGCACTATGAACTTGGGCTTAACTTCTATGAGTTATACTCCTCCTCTGTGAAATGAAGATAGTAATCATTTCCTCTCTGAGTTATTATGTTGATTAAGGGCTTATGTATAAATTTCCTTTACTCTTCCTTGGGATGTTGAACATACGTTAAGGTCACTCAGTGTACCAGAAGGAAGATTTCCTCTGAAGTGAGTGTTGTCAGACAGTTTCTGGCCATGGACATCATTTATCCCAACCTATTAGTCTCCCACCCACTGGAATGTGTCACAGGCATGTGGCTTTCCTTCTTTTTCTGGTCAGTTTTTCCCATAGCATCTGTGACTCATATAAATAACACGTTTCTTTCATGGAAACTAGTGTTCATTCATAGCACCCATTTATACTTTTCTTAAATTGGTAATGTACACATTTTAGTTGTCTGGACAGGTTTTGTAACTATGAGTAGAACCTCCATAGTTGATCTTCTCTCTACATCAACCACCTCCTTACGCTGTCCTAATTTTCATAGATGAGACATGTACCACACGTACGTACCATTGCAGTAGACCTAGTTCCTTATATCTACTACCTCTGTATGTTGACCAGTTTATTACAGTCCTCTGGTGGTCAACTTATAGAAGTTCTACTGTATTTATTTTAGGAAAGAGAAATTCTCCTGGTTCATCACTGTTCAGTGGACCTAACGCCCCTCAACTGTTTAGAGTCCACCAATTTGGGACTTTGTTGGGGTGACATAAAAAAGGGACTTGAGTGGTCTATTTTCTGTTCTTTTCTAGATTTATGGTAAAAAGGACATTCAGTTATGTAATTAATATAAAAAGACCTAAAGGAAAGGGAAAGAGAAGGAAGGAACATGGCGTGTGCTTTGCACGCAGCCTGTGCCAGGCACAGGGGTGGGTTCTGGGCAGGAGCTATCCTGTCATACTCCTATTTTACAGATGATGAATCAGCTGCTCAAAGAGGTCAAGTAACTTTCTTGGTGCTATAAATTCAGTGGTTAAGCAAGATGGTTCAACTTCTGCTTTTCTTCTTTTTATTGGGACAGAGTCTCACTTTGTCACCCTCAATAGAGTGCTATGGCCTCATAGCTCACAGCAACCTCAAACTCTTGGGCTCAAACAATCCTCTTGCCTTAGCCTCCAGAGTATCTGGAACTATAGGCACCTGCTCTATTTTTTAGAGATGAGGTTTCGCTCTTACTCAGGCTGGTCTTGAACCCCTGAGCTCAGGTAATCCACACCCCTTGGCCTCCCAGAGTGCTAGGATTATAGTGTGAGCCACACGCCCAGAAACTTCTTCTTTTCTAGCAGCATCCAAAGTCCTCCAAGAAAGAGCTAATGTGAAGTGTTATTTGGGAATCCATCGCTGACAGACACCTGGTGGGTGAGAGTGGACCTTCAGAGGGAGTCCACTCTTCCACTGCAGACCACAGTTCCCATCTCTCCATATCTGTCTTCGTGATGACTGGAGCAATGATTTTCACACACTAACTTATGTGCTGATTGACCCTAGCAGTACAAGGACGTGTGTCTTGAGACTCTGGTGCTATGGAGTTGAGTGCCCATAGTGCAGGATGCTGGGCAATTGTCCAGCAGCTTGGGTCCTGGTGAAGCGGCGTGGAGGAGTCTGGCGACATCCAGTCTGGGTTTGGAGGTGGGAAACAAGGTTAGAACTTTTGGGTTTAGAGCTGAAAGGAATCTTGGGTTTTGTCTAGCTCTGCATTTCATAAAAATGTTTCTTAAGACTCTAGTCCCATAAGATGCTCAAGAATTAGAAGAAAAATTTCTAATCAATTATATTTGGGAAATACAGAAAATTACATTCCCCTGTAGAAATACATATTAGCAAGTTAGACTTTAAAGTATTTAAAAAATACTAAGGTAAAGACATCTGTTACCAGGCATCTTCCAGATATAATTGACCATTGAACACTAATGACCATCCCACAGAACTAATGTTCTGGAGAATTCATTTTGGGGATCAGTGATCTAGTTTTATCTCCACATATCACAAGGAGGATTCTGAAAGCTCAGGACTTATTCAAGGAGAAAAACAGAGCTAAAGACCTGACCCCTCATTCTAATATACTTTATAAACTAACCCTTAACACTCTATAAATTAAAAAATATATGTAAGTATTACGCATGTGATAGAATTTAAAACTATATATCTAATTACTGTTTACTCATTAAAGCATTAAACCCATATACTTGAGAGAAGTATTTATTTTTTTAATTCTTAGTAAATCATAACTGTACATTAATGCATTTATGGGGTACAATGTGCTGATTTGATATATAATGTGGAATGCATCTAACTGATTAACATAACTGTCTCCTTGCTTACTTATTTGTTGTGGCAAAAACATTCATACTCTGTTCTTAATAGTATAGAAATGTATCATTGCATTATGTACATTAGGTTGGATCCCCCTAAAACCCTCACTCCTCCCAGTATCCCCCCTGAGAAAACTATTTATCAATAAAAAAAGATTTTTCAGAACTAACTTTCAGTCGAATAACAGCTCTCATTCTTGCATGGCTTCTGAATACTTGAAATTATAGTTTAGAAGCATTTATTTTTTTCTCTCAATTTTAGCATTATATATAGTCCTATATGTGCTGACTTATGATAAAACAATTAATAGTAATTGTTAAGGTTGGATGCAGTGGCTCACACCTGTAATCCTAGCACTCTGAGAGGCTCAAGTAGGGGGGCTGCTCAGGAGTTTAAGACCAACCTAAGCAAGAGCAAGATCCCATCTCTACTAATAACAGAAAAATTAGCTGGGCACTGGGGCAGGTGCCTATAGTCCTGGCACTCAGGAGGCTGAGGCAAGAGGATCACTTGAGCCTAAGAGATTGAGGTTGCTGTGAGCTGTGACGCCATGGCACTCAACTCCATAGCACCAGAGTCTCAAAAACAGAAAAAGCCCAAACCTAATAATTGTTACATCTAGTGTTCCGTATACTGTGTGAAGGGCTTTTTATGTATTTTCTCAATTGATCCTAACAGTAATTCTCTAAGTTGATCAGTATTATTGCTCCATTTAAAGTTGAAAAGACTCAGAGGGTAGGAGATTGGCCAAAGTTACCGAGCTCATAGGTAATGGAGCTGAGTTTCAGACCTGAGTCTAGCTGACTCCAAAGCTCATAACTTTAACCACTGTGTATTCATAATATTCAGGAAGTTGTGTGGATTTGGAAGATTCCACACTGACATCTCAAAGTGTTCTAAGTCATCAACCCCAGTCGGAAAGGCAAGTGATTCAACGGCTTAGGAATTCATACTGAGGAATGACAGCGTGTTGAGCAAGACTCCAGCCTGATGTTTATTCCACCGCCTTCTATAAATCATGAAGCCTTAAGAAAGAGGCAGGACTTTGTATAGTCAACTTTGAAGAAGACCACAGAGGCCAGAGTTGCATCATCAAGTTAGGTCTGTGACTTACCACCTACTTTGTCACCACTCCTCCAGTTGAGTAAGACAGTCAGGCCATGGGAGAAGGCAAGATGGAGAATGTGGGACCCACATGCGCGCCCACAGGCACGCTATCCTGGGCCTTCTCTTTTCTTTGTGACCTCTTCTGGAATGCTGTGGGAAAACACTCAATTCCTGACGTTCCAAAGGCCTGATGAAAAGATATTTGAACTAACTCTTGCTCAGAAACCATAAATTCAGATCGACACAAACCCTCTATTGATTGGACTCGTAAATTTCATCATGTTTTGTTTTATTTATTCTAAGTGAAATTGCCTCAGAAGACTGGAGAGCCATCTTACTTTCCATGTGTAGAATTTATTAGCTATGAAAATAATTCATCAAGTTATAGGTAGAAACATGTGGTTAGCCTTCAAGGAAAACTAATACTGGAGTAATAAAATCTTTCATTTTCAGAGTACTTCATCACTCAAAAGCCATGGTCACATTCATTTCCTTCTTCTGGTCCTTAACAAGAACCTCTGAAAGCTGGCAGGGCTGCTGTTCATTCACTTCCTCATTCATCAACTGCTTGTTAAGTGCAGGCACTGGCGAGGCACTAACAAACAGGCAGGCCATTTTTTTTTTTTTTTACCCTCCTGAAGCTTGTATTCCACCAGGGCTGTCAGACAAACAATGGGTAGATAATGAGCAATTACATAAGGAAAAATTAATTAAAGAGTTCTAAGTGCTATTCGGATAATATAAATAGGTGGCTGTGAGGCGGCTGACCTCAGCAGCTATTTTAGATGGAGTGGCCAACAAAGGCATCACTGAGCAGGGGACATCTTAAACCAGACACCTACATGTTACCAGCTATCTGTGTGAGAGCTGTGCAAATACATTCTTTGTAGATGAGAAAACTGAGACTTAGAGATCCAGTGGATCAAAGATCATGTAGTTAGGCCACGATGGACTTGGACTTCAACCTTAGTTTGTGAAACCACCTAAGACCAGTGCTATTTCCAGCCACCATTTACTTTGACAGTGGATATGGAAAAGTCCATAAATAATGCCTGACGTTTCTTTCGTCCACCGTGAGAGCGAGGCAAACAGCAATTTTGATGATTTAGTATTCTTGTTGATTTTTAAATTACTTCTAAATGAATGAGAAAATTGTATTTTAAATTTTTAAAAAAACATATAGCTAATCTTGATTCCTGCATGCATGGTTGCTAGTCAAAATGGATAGTTTTCTGGCCCAAAGAAATTTATACCAAGGGGCCGTGCCTGTGGCTCAAAGGAGTAGGGTGCCAGCCCCATATGCCGGAGGTGGCAGGTTCAAACCCAGCCCCGGCCAAAAACTGCAAAAAAAGAAAAAAAAGAAATTTATACCAAGATAAATGAAAGAATTCTCTCCTTTTCCTTCCCTTTCTTTCTCCCCATCTCTCTTTCTCTTTCTTTTTTTCTCCCTCCCTTACACATTTATTTGATTGTCTCATGATTCCAGGTACTAAAAAATACACTTACTATTGGGCCTCATTTCTAGCTTTCTGATTTCTAATTTCTTCTTCGCCAGTAGCGTCCTAGGTGACCCAAAATATCTGGGTCTCTCTTTCTTGGCAAATATTTCAACAAGATTATGAGGGAAGCCCTTTTGGAGGAATCATGTCATTATGATAGCTTCAAAAAGTAACCTTAGAGTTCATGGCTGCAAATGATTAAGGGGTCTGGTAAGAGAAGTATTGACAGGAATGTCTTCCAGAATGAATTAAATGAAACCCATGAAGGGATATATATTTTTAAAAGAATATAGTTCTTAGAAGCTCTTTCTGATTCTTTGTAGGAAGAGAGACAATTAATGTGTATACATTTCACAAAATCATTTGGTACTGAGACTTGAAACTGGGACAGATACAAAAATATCATGCTAAAAAAAAACCCCCAACTACACGATAGTTATAATGGGCCAAAAGTTGTTTAATTTATTTTTATTGATATATAATTCATAGAGCATCCAAATAGCCATTTTACAGTGCATACATTGGTCATTTTTAGCATATTCACAAAGTTGTACAATCATCACTGTGCCCTGATTCCGAACACTGTTCTCATGTGCAGAAGAAACCCCGTACCCACCAGCAATCATTCCATTCCTCCTTTCCCCAGCCCCTGGAAACGGCTAATCTAATGGATTTGCCTATTCTGGGCATTTCACATAATGGACTTACACAACATGTGGTCTGTTGTGTCCGGCACCTCTCACTGAGCATGGTGTTTTCAAGGTTCATCCATGTTGGAGCTGGGCGCAGGTCTTACTCCATCCCTTTTTATGGATGAATGATATTTCATTATAATGATGCATTGCATTTGTCCATTCATCAGCCCATGGCTTATTTCTGTATTTTGACTACTGAGAATAAAGCTGCTATGAATATTTGCGCACAATGTTTTGTGTGGACATATGGATTCATTTATCTTAGGTATATACCTAAGAGTGGGATTGGTGGATCGTATGGAAACTCTCTGCTTAACTTTTTGCAAAACTGCCAAACTGCTTTAGCACAGTAGCTGCACCGTTTTATATTCCCACTGATGAGGATTCTAAAATTTCCCCACATCCACATCAACACTTATTTCCTGTTTGTTTTTGTTGAAGCATAGTCATTGAAGGTATGAAATAGTATCTCCCTGTGGTTTGATTTCATTTCTCTAGTGACGAATGATGCTGAGCGTCTTTTCATGTGCTTCCTGGACATTTGCGTATCTTCTTTGGAGAAATGTCTACTCAAGTCTTTTGCCCACTTTGCTTTGTTTTGTTTTCGATAGTCTGCGGTTCTGGGAAGAGTGCCGCAGAGTCATCATACCTCACAGCAACCTCAAACTCAGGGTTCGAGTGATCTTCTTGCCTCAGCTTCCTGAGTAGCTGGGTCTACAGGTGCCTGCCACATCAGGCTAATTTTTCTTTCTTTCTTTCTTTTGTTGTTGTTCAA
The DNA here is from genome assembly GCA_963574575.1 of Galagoides demidoff. Taxonomy (NCBI): domain Eukaryota; kingdom Metazoa; phylum Chordata; class Mammalia; order Primates; family Galagidae; genus Galagoides; species Galagoides demidoff. Next base: position 42,899 of record CAUYQV010058024.1, read on the forward strand.
TAAAGTTTTATTTTTCAAAATATATGGTTGTTTGGACCCTGTTCATGCATCTTCACCAGTAGCTGGGACATCTCCACCCTTGGAATTCCTGGTGTAAATTTCCTGAGCTCTGTGCTTTGAAGCCAGTTTGATAAGGCCTTTATTAAGGAGCTCCTGAAGGGCTGCCCTGGCCAGAGAACTGCGAATCTTCAGTCTCTCAGAGACCACAGCTGGGGTGATAAGCTTATAGTTGGGAACTTCCCTATGGAGTTTGTCATTTGTAGCTTTGTCAAACAAGACTAGGTTGTTGAGCTTGTCCCGAACTTTGCCTTTGGACCACTTCTTCTTCTTGGCCTTGCCCCAGATTTGTTCACTGGGTCTTTGTTTTACTCGGCTGAGTTTTTGGCGCCTTTCTTCTTGTTGTCGTCTTCAGGAGGACCGCAAAGCTCAGAGAGGAGCTGCCACTACCGTAGCCCAGCTAAGATGTCAAACCTATTTCTTTCTATTTTTAGTAGAGACACAGTGTCATTCTTGCTCAGGTTGTTTTCGAACTCCTGACCTCAAGCAATCCCCAACCTCAGACTCCCAGAATGCTAGGATTATAGGTGAGAGCCACCATGCTTGGCCTCTTTTGCCCATTTTTAATTGAATTGTTTGTCTTCTTATTTTTCAGTTGTAGAAGTTCTTTGTATATTCTGGGTACAAGGTACTTAGCAGATACATGTTTTGCAAATATCTTCCCTAATGCCATAGGTATTTAGTTCACTGTTACAGATCATATGTAATTGTAGATCTGAATAGTTAGTTAAGGGCATCTTTATCATTTTTACCTGCACATTACTCCTTCTTCCCTCTCTAACAATAACACTCTCCTGGCCGGGCGTGGTGGCTCATGCCTGTTGTCCCAGTGCTGTGGGAGACCAAGGTGGCTTGAGCTCAGCTGAGTTCAAGACTAGCGGAAGACAATAACACTCTCCTGTGCTCCATCTGTAAGTTTCTAGCTGACCCTCCTTCAGTCTTTCCTATCCCCCCATGACCAAGACAGGTGCGCAACCCCGTTAGGCCAGTAGAAACTAATTGTCAGAATTTTTCACACTGTTTGGAGGTTGAAGATCTTTTTTCTCTCTGTCGGCAAACCTGTGAGCATGCAACACCTGGGCTGATATCTTCATATTCCCCTCGTGGCAAACCCCTTTGGCAGCTGGAGAGAATGGAGTTCCCCATCGGAGAAGCAAAGCTGAGGTGGGGGCAGCGTGTGGCTATGTGAAGACCTCTGTTCCATTTGTCCCTAGCTTTGCCTTTGCCCTGGTGTTTTGTGTGGCAAAAAAGCTTTCTTTTAGGCTTAACTGAATTGGAGGTAGATTTCTGTCCCTTGAAATTTAAGGCTTCCTGTCTAACGCAATTAGCACATGGCTTATCACAGACATTACCAGCAAGTCTTGTAATACTTTAGTATTATAAGGGTTTGCAATACTTAGTGTGTGGGAGGAAATTCAAGGGCGATATAACAACTGGATCAAATTTGGGAAAATATAGACTAACATGTTTTGGGAAACAGGATGAAAATGTTTGAGTTTATGGGAAAGAGACTTGTAGGGAAAAGAGTCATTCCAGAATAGTTGCAGTGAGTGGTGGATGGCAATGAATCACAGTGTATGAATGGGTGATACGAAATGACCAGGAGAATGGCCACGGAGGTGTGGGGTGGGAGACAGCTGAAGGTGTACGAGTCATGTGAGACTCTTAGAACTAGCTGAGGGATGGGGACATGGGGACAGGGCAGACTTTTCTCCATTTCCCTCTGCATCATCTCTCTTTATTTCCCCCTAATCTTCTTCCATTCTCTCCAACCCCTATTTTGGGGCACAGTAGACCACATAAGTATTAGAAAATTCTGTAAGGGAAATTTGGAATTTTAGACAACCCCTCCTCCCTCCCCCAAAATTCTTTTATAAATTACACAGATGGCAAGTTCTGCCTTGGTACTAGTTTCCATACTATGAATGGAGGGCCATCTCTGACCTAAAGCTCCATACTGTGAATGGAGGGCCATCTCTGACCTGTAGCTCCATACTGTGAATGGAGGGCCATCTCTGACCTAAAGCTCCATACTGTGAACGGAGGACCATCTCTGACTTGTAGCTTCATACTGTGAATGGAGGGCCATCTCTGACCTGTAGCTTTGCTGCCTTTTACTATTTTTCATATTTCCTTCTTGAGGTTATAATTCAGGTGTAGAAAGATCTTGGTCAATTGGCCATTAGGTAGGTAAGTAAATCCAAAGAACAGAGAAGAGAAAAATTTAACACCAGTAGCAGCTAAGCTGTTATATTTTAACTTGCAAATGACTTAAGGAAAGATTCTAGGGCCCGAATAAACTAAAATAAACCTTATGCAAGTGATAAGTATTCTTGTAGTGTTCTGTGCATAATCTGTGCTTCTGCGCTTCCGGGGTAACCTTCATTTCAATCCAGGAGGAACTCTTTATCATATCTCCTTGATCAAAAGTGTTTAACATCGATGCATCTGGAACTGGACTAATTCTTGAGAAAGGGCCAGATGGACCAAATCTATGTTGCTGTCATGGTTTATTAGTTATCTACTGTGTGTAAGAAATTACCCCCAAATTAAGCAGCCCAGAACATCAGACATTTATTATCTCAGTCTCTGCGGGTCACGAGTTTGTGTGTGGTGAAGCTGGAGGATTGTGGGCGTGTGGCGTGGCTGGCTCATTCCAGGACTGCCGCCATCTGAGGACTGGAGCAGGGCTGGAGGGCGCTGGTGCAGCCATTGTCAGGAGGCCTCAGTTCCTAAGGAGTGACTCTTCACAGGTCAGCAGGTGGGTCCTGCTCATGTGGCAGCGGGCTTCCTCCAGAGGGAGTAACTCAAGAAAGAGAGTGAAAGAAAAGCTAAATGACGAAATGACCTGTTGTGATCTGTCATCGGAAGCCACATTGCTTCATTTCTGTCGTGCTTCCTTGTTAGCAGGAACTCACCTTTAAGAGAAAGGAGAATACATGAACTTGTGAAAATATTTTAAAAATAGCATAGGTGTGAGATACTAAAGGTAATTCTACAGCAAATTCAAAGACAACAAACAACATTAACTTAATAGGAATAAAAGCAGAAAAGGAAAGCAGCTTTGAATAGCAGTAGAATAAGCGCCTACAGAAACGCTTACAGAATTCTTACAGAGGAAAGAATTACATTGTTGATTGTCTGAAGATGACCAGAGGTGATGGAGTTTGCACAAGCTCTCTTTACAGCTTCTCCCACTCACTTTATGAATTATTTTACTGAAGCAATATATGCACATGTTTAAAATAATTAAGCAGTGCTAAGTGTCCTCTGCTCCAAGCGTCTCCAGCAAAAGTCCTCTCCTCTAGAGCAGTGGTTCTCAACCTTCCTAATGCTGCAGCCCTTTAATACAGTTCCCGTGGGTTGTGACCCACAGGTTGAGAACTGCTGCTAGAGGCAAACACTTGAATTCTTGTGTTGATTCCTTTTATGTATAAGTAAGTTAACTCCTTACGTCTCTAATATTATTTCTTGGTTTATCAATATGAACTATTTTTATTTACTAATTGTTACCATAGAGGAAGATTTAGTTCTGTCTTTTTGCTTAAGACAAGTCTCACTCTGTCACATGGCCTAGAGTGCCATGGCCTTAGCCTAGCTCACAGCAACCTCAAACTCATGGGCTCAAGCAATCCTTCTGCCCCAACTTCCCTATTAGGTGGGACTACTGGCACATACCACCATGCCCCTCTAATTTTTTGATTTTTAGCAGTGGGGTATCTCACTTTGTGCAGGCTGGTTTCAAACTCCTGATCCAAGTGATCCTCCCTCCTCAACCTCCCAGAGTGCTAGGATGACAGGCGTGAACCACTGCGACTGGCCAGGATTTAGCTCTCTTACATATCACCTCTGTGTAATTCTTCCCATGCATTATAGAGAACTTCTTGATAATACAATCATGACTTGTGCAGTTGATCCTTTATGTGAAAAAGTGTACTAAAGCAGGTAATCATAAAAATCACATATAAAAATTTCTAATGATTTTATTGCACAGAAAGCACTCGATCTTTTGAAGTGGGGCCAAGGACTTCTTGAATATGAGCCTTGCATGAAACAAACTCAGAACACATCTTTATTGATTGATTTTCAGTTTTGATCTCTTTGAAGTGGCATAAGAAATCAAAAACATTTGCAAAGCGAACTTGGTATGGAATGCTTTCTAGAGTTTGGATTTTTCTCTCTAGTCATTAACAGTGTCTTCCTAACTTTTAAAAATATTTTTAGTAATTTATTTCATGAAATCTTTCAACTTAGTGTCCTTACAAAGAATTGTTTGTCACACCCTTATTTCATTAATTTTTGTAATATGAAACAAAGTCAAGTAGTTACTGCAACAAATACAATTAGAATAAACAGGTTTGGAAACAAAACCCACAGATTCTTGGGAAGCACAGCACCCCCTAGTGAGCACCATGTGTGCAGCATTTGATTTGACCTCATACTATCACAGTGGGCAACTGTTACATTTTATTTCAGATTAATATGAGGGGTAGATGATTAGGTTACATCGTTTGTGTTTGTTAGGTAAAGTCCAAGATGTAGTTGAGCCCTTCACCCAGGGGCTCCTGGGTGCACATTAGATGAGAGCTAACCAAACACGCTCCCTCCTCCCCTCAGCTCTCTCCCTCCTTCCCACTTGAATTTAATTGTGTTTTTCTTTCACATGAGCATGTAGTTATTTATCTATTGGTTTTACATTAGTACTGAGTACTTTGGATACTTGCTTTTCCATTTTTGTGATACTTTATTAAGGAGAATGTTCTTCCACTCCATCCAGTTTAATACAGAAGAGGTAAACTCTCCATCTTTTTTATGGCTGAATAGTATTCCAGGGTATATGTAAAGCACAACTTATTAACCCATTCATGGGTTGATGGGAACTTCTGTTGTTTCCACATCTCAGCAATTATGAATTGACCTGTGATGAACAATCTAGTGCAAATGTCCTTATGGTAAAATGATACATATTTTTTCTGGGTAGATCCCTAGTAGTGGGCTTGAGGGACCAAATGGAAGATTTACTTTTAGCTCTTTGAGGCTTTTCTATGATTCTTTCCAAAGAGGTTGTATTAATTTGCAGTCCCAGCAGTCCGGATCCATGGCAGCATCTGCAGCTTTGGGTTATTCTCACAGGGTTTAGGTCATATCTCCAGGTGGTCTTGTCCTTGCATTTTTCTAATGATTTAGGGACCATGAGCATTTTTCATGTGTTCATTGGCCATTCATCTGTATTTTTCAGAGATGCTTCAGTTCATGTCTTGCTAATAGTGAATAATAGTGGACAATTATTAAGCACTAACTGTGTGTCAGGGTCTGCATTCAGTTATTTAAAACTCTTAATAGTCCTATATCACAAGTCCTATTATTGTCCTTATCAAAAAATTATGTGAAATTTGGAAATAGCCAAAAGAAATTTCAACATTTTTTTTCAGTGCTGCTCTGGGATTTGACTTTCTGTTGACTGGGCTATTTTACAGTCATGCAGAGGAAAAGGTTAATTTGCATATTTTTGTCTGGTAGAAATGCAAATAATTTATGTTTGAAAGAAGAAATAACATCAAAGGTTATGATTTATAATTGCATTGAACATTCCAAATTTCATGTTTAACCTAGTAATGTCACTCTAATATTCTAACATTTAAATTACAGATATATACATACATATATATATAGATGTAGACATATAGATATGTCTCTCTCTCTCTCTCTCTCTCTATATATATATATATAGAGAGAGAGAGAGAGAGAGAGAGATTATAGCTATATTATATATATAGAGAGATATCTATCTATCTAGAGATGTCTCCTTAAGTGCATGGCATTTTGGACTGGTTTGACATCTTACTCATTAATCACAATTTTTGAAATGTATTCATTTTATATTTGTATGAGAGTCATGGTTTTGTTTTATTTTTTGAGACTGGATCTTGCTATGCTGTCCAGGCAGGCCTCAAATTCCTGGGCTCAAGTGATCTTCCTGGGTAGCTGGGACTATAGAAGTGCAGTGACACCCAGTTTGAGAGTTCCTTTCTCCTTTCTGGAAATTATACCTTAACATCTTATTTTATAGATGAAGATAATAAAGCAAAAAGAGGTTACTACTTTCCCAAGGAAGTGCAGAGGTAGAAGATGGTGCTTGCATTTAGCGTGCATAGGAATCTATTAGGAAAACTGGCAAATGGAATGGGGAGTGCCAATTAATCCGACAAGTCAATAATATTGAGGTCAGCTAACCGCATTTGTTACAGTTAAATTACTGTTTTCAGTTAAATTCGGTATGAATTTGGTTAACTTCAGTAATATAAATAGCATTTATATTAATATGACTATGAAAATATTGCTTGCTCTAGATGTAATAATTATATATTTTCAGGTGCAAATTATTTACCCTTCTTAAAATTTCTAATTATCTTTCTCTCTTTTGCATTGTTTCCTATTCTTACATAATATCAATTTATGAACAAATATTTTCTAGCAAGTATTAAGTGCCAGACATGCAATAGGAATAACTTAGTAAACAAAATTAAAATAAGCAAACCCTCCTAATTTTGTGGAGCTTATGCTTAGTGGGAGGAAAGCAGACAACACTCATAGCTGCTAAGTAAATTATACAATTTGTTCAAAAGTAGAAGTGTTAGCAATCAGGATGATGACGCCAGGGAAGAGTTGCACTAGAATGAAGGGAATGCAGTTTTAAACAGCATAGTCGTAGGATGCCTCACTGGGAAGGCAAATATTGAACACAGACCTGAAAGAAATGAGAAAGAAAACCATGCAGATTACAGGGAAGAGTGCTCCAGGCAGAGGGAGAGCAGTGTGATGGCTCTGAGGGATTGGCCTGGTTTGGCCCAGGAGTGCCGAGGAGGTGGCTGGTGCAGCAGAAACAGAACAGGAAAGAGTATGAGGAGGGAGAGGAAATTAGAGGCCAGAACACGGGGGCTTTGTGGCCCATCTCTCACACCATCCTGCACCCACCCTGTTGTCATGGGACTTTGCGGCCCCTCCAGCTGGAGGGAAGTGCACTTCCCTGCCATGAGTCTGAGCTCAGCTGTTGGTTGAGCTTGGCTAATGGGATGTACATGGAGATGACAGTGCACCAGTTCAAGACTGGCCTTAAGAGATGTGACACGTTTCTGCTTTGCCTCTTGTGCCTCTGCTATCACTATAAGAAGAACTTCCCCCAGGTAGCTGCTGACCCCCCAGACTTATTACCCGAGAGCACATTTGTAGTAGACATAAGCCTATCCAAGCAAGGAACCAATGTTGAAGGAGATCCATCTCCAGCCCAGCCTAGATCAGTCAATCCACAGTCAATCTGAAGACCCATGAATAAGACAATAAGTATTTATTCATTGTTAAGTGCCATGAAGCAGTTGCTAGGGAGCATTACTAAATTCTTATACATTTTGATGGTAAACACAACAGATTCGTTAATGGTTTGAGTGAGGACGTGAAAGGAAAAAAGAAGTTATGGATAATACTAAGGCTTGCCCTGAAAAATTAGAATGATGGAGTTGTCATTGCCTGTGGTGCGAAAGATTTTTAGTCTAGCAAGTCTTGGTGTCAGAACATCAAATGACGGGTATTGGGCATTCTGAGAATTGTTGGAAAGCTGTGCTTTTCTTGATAGTGAAATCAGTAGTTCAAGCCAACCTTGTCACTGATGACATATTTAAAGCTTGACAAAATATTAATAAAATATATTTGAAGGTCCCAAAAGGCAAATAAGATAATGAAAAAATACTGGGCCAGGATATGAGAAAGTATGTAGGTCCAAGAAGGTGAATGAGTCTGGCTGGGAGCTGTTTTTCCAAGAAGGGCATTGACCTCTTGCAGAACGGGCAGCTAGGAAGCTGAGGAACTCTGAGAGCCTGTGAGAGTTAGCAGAACAGGGATTAACATCCAGGAACCAAAGCAGGACACTGAATGAAACTCCTCACTTGAGCAGGGCTAAGCATACGCTTGAAATAGTACACGGGTCCTTGCATGGAATGAAGCACAACTTCAAAATTATCTCAATATCTGAAATTTGAATGAGGTCGTCCTAATAGAAACAATAATTAAGAACAAGAAGAAATCAGATAACATGAACATAACTAAACAGAAACAACAGAGAGGAGAAATGGATCCATAAAGGACAGCAAACACTGCAGCTACCAAAAAACCAAATTTTTAAAATTTCTGATGAAATTCCTGCCTAACTTATTTTGCAAAGAACTGGAAAGTATAAAAGTCACTAACCGGAAAAATATGCCACCGGAAAATACATTGACCAAAATGTAGAACTTGTTGGATGGCATTTTAGACACAGCTAGAGAGAGAATTTAGGAATTGTAAGATAAGTAAGACAAAAAATATTCAGAAATAATGACAGAAAAATGAAGACAGAAAGTTCAAGATAAAAGTTACGGAGAATTCAGTGAGAAGTCTTAAATATAAGCAATTAGAGCATATAAAGAGAGGAGAGGAAACCATCCACAGAGGATATATTTGAGTGAAGATGAGGAACGTTCCCAAACTAATGAAAGGCTGGTAATACACTCACGGCAATTATGCAGCCTTTTAACTGGCTTTTTCCGTTCAGCATAAGTGCTTTACAGATTTCTCCAGGTTATTCTGTGTCAGCAGCTCATTCCTTTTTTAATGCTACGTAGAATTACACAGTTACTGCACTCACCGGTTGATGTGCATCTCAGTCTATTTGGGAGGCTAACAAACTACTTAGATTTGGTGACTTACAAACAACAGAAATTTATTTCTCATAGTTCTGGAGCCTGGGAAGTCCAAGATCAAGCCTCTGGCAGACTTGGTGTACTTTTAGGGCTCACTTTTGGCTCATAGATAGCTGTCTTCTCTCTGTGTCTTCCTAAGGTAGAGGGGGGAAGGGAAATTTCTGGGGTCTCTTTTGTAAGAGGTCTAATCCCATTCTCTACCTAAAGACTCCATCTCCTAAAGGCCCTGTCTCCCAATTTTATCACATTGGGGATTGAGTTTCAACACGTGACTTTTGGGGAGACACTAACATTCAGTCTATAAGCAGCGGGCTTTTGGGTTATTTCCAGTTTTGGGTCATTATAAAGTGGCTATAAACGATTATGTACAGCCTTTTGTGCGAACATATGTTTTCATTTCTCTCAAGTAAATGCCCAGGAGATCATATGCTACATGTATATTTAACTTCATGAGAAACTGCCAAACTGTTTCCAAAGCGGTTGTAACATTTTGTATTCCTACCAGCAATGTATGAAAATTACAGCTATTCTGCACACTTACCAGCAGTTGGTGCTATGATCTCAACTTCTGTGTCCCCCTAGAACCTATGTCGAAATCCTAAGGTAATGGTTTAAAACGTGGAGGCTTTGGGGAGTAGTTGTGTCCTAAGGGCAGAGCCCTCAAAGATGGAATTTGTGCCTTGAGAAAAGAGGCCAGCGAGAGCGCAGTTGCCCTTTCTGACATGTGAAAACACGGCTAGAAGGCACCATCTGTGAACTGTAAAGTGGGCCAAAGTGGGCCCTCACCTTCAGCTCTTGGACTTCAGCCTCCAGAATTGTGAGAAATAATGTTTCTGTTGTCTGCAAAGTACCCAGGTTCTAGCAGGGTGCTGTAGTAACCCAAATGGATGAGACAGTGGCATGGTCAAATTGATTGATGGATCAATTGGTTTTTATTACTTTCTAATAGTGGTAGTGGTATCTCGCTGTGGTTTTAAGAATTAATGAGGATCTTTGCATATGCTTATTTAACATCCACCTATCTTCTTTGGTGAAATAGTTATTCAATTTTTTTTTTTAGTTTTAAATATTTGGTTTTTAAAACTTTCCTATTGTGGAGCTGTGAGAGTCCTTTTTTAGATATGTGTCTTGTAAATATTTTCTGTCTACATCTCACCTGGATCAATCAGTTATTGCTGCACCAAAAACACCTACAAAAATCAAAGCAATGCACGGCAATAGCATCCGTTCTCTTGCTTGTCTGTGAGGGCCGAGGGTTGGCTGATCTGGGCTGGGGTTCTTTCCACGGCTCTAGCTGCAGGTTGGTTCTGTGTTTTCTCTACCTCTACCTTCTGTGTTTTCTCCTTGAACTAGAGGTGGAAGGAAGCAGGCAGAAAAACATAGATCCTCTTGGGTGAAAGCGGGAGTGACTGCTATGGGTATGGGCTTTTATTTTAAGATTATGAGTATATTCTAAAAGCAATTGTGGGAATGGATGCACAGCTCTGTGAATACACATCATTGAATTGTACAATTTAGTGAACTACGTCATACAAATGTAAAGGTGTTTAGGGGAAAAAAAATGAAAGGAAATTCAGATCCTAATAATGCATTTTCCTCCCTGAAAACATCTTGTGACTGTAGATTCTGTCTCCTCCTCCCACCCAAAATAAAGCTTTCAAAACATTGGAAAAGAAAAAGATGGACAGACATGCCTTAAGAGGCATGAAGTTGCTTAAGGTCTAGACTCAGAACTGGCATATTGTCACCTCTACATACATTGTGCTGGACAAAACTTGTCACGTGCCAAGCCTCAAGTCAGTTGACCTGAAAGCATACTACAGCTTAGTGGGAGTAATTGGCAAAGGCCATGGGTAGAGGAAGGGGGGAAATGGACATGATAATTCAATCTAGTATATACTGCAGGTCTTTGAATAATGTCCTTTCATCTAACATCTTTTACTTATAAGGTTGTCAAGAAAAAGAATCCCGGCTCGGTGCCTGTGGTTCAATCGGCTAAGGTGCCAGCCACGTACACGTAAGGTGGCGGGTTCGAATCCCCAGCCTGGGCCCTACAAACAACAATGATGGCTGCAACCAAAACATGGCTGGGCGTTGTGGTGGGCGCCTGTGGTCCCAGCTACTTGGGAGGCAGAGGCAGGAGACTCACTTGAGCCCAGGAGTTGGAGGTTGCTATGAGCTGTGATGCCATGGCACTCTACCCAGGGGGATAGCTTGAGGCTCCATCTCAA